>JANHGN010025670.1:38766-48140 GCA_024605025.1 Megaceryle maxima | reverse complement strand
TTTTAATATCTTAATATCATAGAATAAGAAAAAAGAAGCCACCTAAGAGGCAAGAAACTATTAGTGGTTCATAAGATGTTTTGGTTTGGGTTTTTTTTTGTTTAAAACTGACAGTGTGGTATAGATGTCTGCTAGGTAGAAGCGCGCCCAACTTATTTTTATCATTTTTGTTATTATTACTGTTTATTACAATAACATATTTTAAATTAAGGGTCTTGATCCATCATTGGTTTATAAGAATATATGTGTAGCTATACATGCTGAGTTATTTGTGGAAGGCATTAGTATTGTAAATGCAGCTTATCTTTGTTATGAGAGTGGCATTAATAAGAGAATTTCATAAATGCCAACATATAGTATGACAATTTCAAGTCTTTCTGAAAATATGGTGCATTGGAGCTAAAGATGCTCACAAATGCATGTTGTGTGCGTGGATGGAGAGGGGGAGGGGGACTGCTTTGTGCTTAGAGTGCTTTCTGATGCATAAATATTAGCATTAAATAATTCTGAATACCTTGTTTCCTAAAAAGATTAGTAGCTCTTCTCTGCATGATAAATTGTGCAAGAGTTACTGTTCACACCGGTCTTCGTACCATATTATTCTGCGTAGCTTTAAATAACCAAGTTCAAATTATGCTCAGCAAGCTGTTGGTAAAGCTTGGAGGAATCTCAGAGCTGAAGGGCCAATTTGTGCCCTGACTTACATCCTTGTGCAAATGCACTGGTTTCATGCTGGCTGTAAAGGATGTAAGGTGGTAAAAGTTTTAATCTGTAACATTTTCTTGGTTTTTTTTTTACTTAGCTTGGTTCTACTTTTCTCTTATTTTTCATTTACTTATGATTCCATCATAATGTAGGGGAACATTCTGCCTATGTTATACTAGTTTGTAGATAGCAACATTTCACCCCCTTTTACTTGGCATTTCAATTTTTACATGGCACTTTTCTTTAAAAATATAAATACATCTTCAGGCTCGTTTACCAAAACTCCAACTTGGATTGCATTTGGAATCACAAACTTTGCACTTATAAATATTACACAGGAGTTTATATCCTGTGTGTAAAATAGACTTGTTATGTCACCGTGGTCATGTATTTTTTCCCTAAATCAGTAAATTCATGACAATTTTTTTTTTTTTTTTTAACTAGATTGTCTTATCTCAATGAGACTTCTTGCAGTTCACATTGCTCTGATTTCAGAAGAGATGCCACTTCCCTTTCTGCAGGTAAAATTATGGGCAGTGGGGAGACATGCTGCGTAAATGTGGCTTCATCAGATGTGCATTTGAATCACTAAAGATGCAGCTACCTCTTGCAATAGGAAGTATCAGTGTATTATTTTGCCTGATTTTTATATTTCTTCCTCTCTTCTAATTGTCTGGGACTGACAGTTTCGGGGTCATGTTAAGTGATTGGCAGAAAGTGACAAAAGCAAAGACATTCAGATGTAGACGTAGTATTAATTCAAGCTGTGCAAAT
This sequence comes from Megaceryle maxima, assembly GCA_024605025.1. Classification (NCBI taxonomy): domain Eukaryota; kingdom Metazoa; phylum Chordata; class Aves; order Coraciiformes; family Cerylidae; genus Megaceryle; species Megaceryle maxima. The sequence goes on along the minus strand of JANHGN010025670.1, from coordinate 46,661 downwards.
AATTTAACACACCAAGTGAAAGAGGTGAGCTGAGCAGTTTCTACTGAGTTTAAGGACAAGGTGAAGAATTCCACTTTTCTTAATGACCTTAGGTAAAAAAAAAAAAAAAAAAATTGTAAGACTATCCGTCTTACAGTAATTAGACCTAAGTCTGTTTAATAAAGTATAATGCCAGATACTGTGTTTGCCTTTTTTTGCTGTCCTACCCTATACCTTGTGTATCTTTACTGACCAGGTAGTCCCACTGAAATAGATGGGACTATTGTTTTAGCACATGGTGATTCATTCTGTGAAAGCAGACTTTGTGATTAGGTCCTCCTGAATTACCCTTTTTATTAGTTTGCTTTCTGTACTGCCAAATGCTGACAATCTAATACAAGGAAAATACTAATAATTTCAGTGGGAAACCCCAAAACCACATCATGGGTAATTGCTGTCTAGTCCACAGATCCTCCCACTATTATTTTCAAGTGTGGAGGATGCTTACTCCTACTCAATACTTAAGCTGGAAAAAAAATTGTTAACAAACTGGATAGTAGAAGAGAGTAAACCAAGTGTTTGCTACAGTTTATTGTCAGAAAAGTTTAATATGGTAGTAATTAAATTGGAGAAGATAGTTTGGAGTGACAAAAATTGGAAAATAAATGGAGGGTTTTTTTGTGATCAACAACTCCAGAAATAACTGGCTTAGAAAACTTTGCTGGCTTTAACCATACACTTCAGTCAGGGTTAGTGTGTAAGCCTCGTTTGACTTGGTTGCCATTTTGTGTTTTCTGGGCTGTCACAAGTCTGAATATCAGAGATTTTGGCAAAATTACAACCATTTGAAAAGTTCACTGAACCTGCAAATGCAATGAGTACAGTGACTAGTAGCTATCATAGACTAGTGAGAAAAATGAACGTGGGTCAAACATAGCTATGGTTAACCTTTGCAGCTTGCTGGAGACAAACAGTCTTTGACTAAGTGAGTGAAAAAAATTGCAGTCTTCATCTGAAACCATATATAAAAAAAATATAACGTGCAAAAATGCTTCAAAAACTACAGTTGTTTTTGTTGATCACATTATAGAAAGGCGGTTGCTGAAAACAAGAACTTTGTGCTTTCTGATCAGGGTCTCTTTTTGCCACTGTAGTAGAATTTCCATGGTAAAGGAAAAGACTGTCTTCATATCCTTTATCTCCACCAAAACCATAGAGTTTCTCTCCCAGGATTCCTCCTTCAATGCCCTTTAGAAGTTTTTGGCATAACCTTGCTACATCTTCTACTGTAGTTGTTCTCTCATGTCCTTTACTACTCCAGACTGTTTTTTGCCTTCTCAAGGATCTAGAGAAGAGAATGTCCCACTGAGACTTACTTCAGGTACAAAAAACTTTAAGCCTCGTGTAGGAAACCCATCATAAAAGGAAGAAGAGTTGAAAACTTAAATTTGCCCCAAGTTCTGGCCTATCGTTAATAAGTGTCTCAGTTTTCTGTTTCCTTACTGAAAGCTCTGAAAACTTACTCCTGTGCAAGAATAATTTTTAAAAGATCCTTTAAGGAAGCAATTAACTCTGCTGATGTATGGAGAATTTATAATTTCTGCAAGTATTCCATAGGAGAGACCCTCTCATGTGAGCACATGATGCATTTAACTCATGCCGTGAAATCTGCCTCTGTATCTGTCAATGATTCAAATTTCCTGAGGTCTCTGTTTAAACTATAACAGAACTCCCAAACACAAACTCTTATGGAAAGAAGGCTGAAGTTCTGGTATATTGTGAAAAATACTAATGTAATATTTTAATTGTTTAGTCAGAGAAGACATAAAGCGGTGATGTGTACATTCTCAAAAGTAGTCTTAGCATTAGCTTCAGTATTACATACTGATGCTCAGTCACTTCCTCTCTTCCCTAAACATTGTGAGACGTAAAACATAAATCCCAACATAAAACATAAACATAAATCCCCAAAACATTGTGAGATGTGTTTCTAAAATGCGTTTTCTCTCATGTTGCTACTTGATTCTGCTGGCCAAAATTGCTAACCATTTTATTATTATTATTTCCACTTTTAATTTCCAACTGCATGAAGAACTGTGGCTCTTCTTCCCCCCTAGAAACCTCTTTTTTCTAAGAAAATTTATTTCATATGATGGTTTCCACAGAGTAACCCTTCTAAATGTCCATTACATCTCTGACTATCTATTCCACTTGCACCTCTTTTAAATTAGTGGGTTATGAAATGTTTTGCTGTTTTCCCTTTGGAAAAGGAGTATTGTCTGTGTGGGGGTCATGGATGATTCTTGCACAAGTAGGAGTGTAATGTTGATGACTGGTGAAAATAAGAAAGGGGTTTTTTTTAAATGATACATGCACATGTATCTAAATAGCGTGCTCCCAACAATGTAATTTCTTTTCAGTTAATACAGTTGGTGAGAGTTTGTTTTGCTGCAACTTAAGAGTTATCCGCTGAAGTAAGTTTACAACCCCCTATGTTCCTGTGTTTCCAGCTTCCATAAGTGGTTTGACAGTCACCAATCTGACTCACAGAGAGCTTTGGCTGCTCACACTCTTGTTCTCTCCAAAACTGTTTTAACTCCTCTGCAGGTCTATAGCAAGTTCTACTAAGACATGAGGATAAATGAGTGTTTTTTTCCCTAAAAATGTAATGAATCTCAAATATTAGGACATTGTTGTTGAAGACTGTTTACTGTGCTGCCCCCTAAAGAATCTTTGTTTCAATTTGTCTGAAGTAAATGCTAAAAGCAGCTCAAATATTGTGTTTTCTGTCAGGAAGCACAGCCACTTATGTAGGCCTGCTAATGAAGCTGACAGGGGCTTGAATTAGTTCTGTAAAAGTTCTTACAAATTTCCTTTCAAACTTGGGGCTTGCATGCCAAGCTTTAAAATGTGAAAAGGAATTTTTATAGTCCTCTTATAATGGAAAAGTTGACCTTAACTGTTGTCACAGGAATGAGTTCATAAAGGAAATATTAAGTAAATTAAATTATAAAATGATAATTTATTCTAGTAAGTCCTTAGAAAAACAGCTTTATCACTTAAAAACATGCAGCAAATAAAGATGTGTACAATTACTTATGTTGGTTCTTTGCCACCTTGCTTTCACCTCTTTTTTTTAAATCACACAAAACCACTGGTGTTTAGGTAAAAGCTGTTTCAGTCATACAATTTTTTCTTTCCAACTCAAACCCTTGGTGCCTTGACTTTTAATCAAGTGGTTCGTCTTTGAAAATTAAAAAAAATATTTTCCTGTAATCAGTAAATTTTGTTATGAAACTTTACAACAGCTATATTAAATGATAAGAATAACTACTATTTTGAAACATATAATTAGACCAGCAGTTAAAAAATATTCAGAGTTAAGGCACATTAGAATGTATTCCACAACATGGAGACAGCCCTGACAAAGAAACATTATTCTTAGATTTACAATTAATTACCCTTATGTCTATACCTTGCATTCAATTTGCATATCTTAAAAGTGCTGTAAATTTCATAGCACTCCCTTGTTATTTAAGATCATTCTGCTTTAGTAAAAGTTTCTACAGTGATAACTTTCTCTCGATTATGTAGTTGTGAGGTCAATAAATCTGGCTTTACTTTGCTCTACAATGTTATAATTTTTTTTTTTTTTTTTTTTTGTGTGTGTGTGTTTTTCATTATTTTGCTCCTTGTTCCTCCTGCCCTCTCATTTATAATCCCCTGAAGAACCAGTAGATAGAGAAGTCTGGCTAGAAGACGAAGTGAGTGGTCAGATTCTCAGATGTTATCTTTTTCCCAGAACGCACTGGTACTGGGTGTCTGACATGTTCTATACATCTTACTAGTGTCAACCTCATTAAACAAATGCAACTTGATGTATAGCTCTCAAGAAATGAAATTTCATGCAATGAATTTGCTCTGTTTCAGCTTGCGTTCTTCCTTTTTCTCCCTCTTTCTCTTCTACTTTGGGAGTAGTTTTGTACATTCTTGATTTCTAGCATAATTTTAATAACTTTTCATAATTTTCATAATTTTGTACCCTGAAATTTAGCAGTGTTTTTTCTGGTACTTAAAGAAATACCCACGTTTTAAGTTCACAACTTGATGCTTCTGAATCTTTAAACATGGAATCATTACTGCTGGATAAGGTGTGATATACCATTCAGAATGTGCCTCTGTTTGTTTACTTTGGTCAGAGAGCTATGTGGATTTTCTCTAAATATTAGTTGTATCTGTTGCAATACATGTGTTATAAATTTTGCAGTCTTCTATGGGCTATTATGTATAAATGTGCTGGAACTATGGTTTATGGTCTAATTCAAGGTTAACACAATATCCTGTAAGCCAGAAGGACATTGAACACTTTGCCAGAATAGTAAATATTAGTGCCATCCTTTTTTTTACCTTTTCCCCTCCAGCTAAAAAGAATTTTTAAAAGATATATATTTTCAAACTAAAATAAGCCTTCTTTAATGATACAATATATTATTTACAGAAAAATGCCACTAAACTCAGTCAGTACTGGTCTCACCACTGAGTAGAATTGGAAGTTGTTGAAATATTTTATTAATTTTTTTAATGTAGTTCACTGAAGTAATTTACTGAATCTGGGGCAATATTCTATTTTTAATCAAGTTTAAAAGCATAATGTATGACAGAATGGCAACACACTGCATAGACTTTTGTAGATGCACTGCCATAAAAAAAATACACAGACGAATGCATAAAGTTTATGCCTATCTTCTGTCTTTTACTAAGAAAAATTGCTTGAATGGTATTTTAAACAGGTAATTCCTTATTGCTACCCCTCTGTGTTATTAATTGGTAGCTTATCAGAGTTATTTTTAAAGTTATAATTCTGAGATTTTTTATTTATTTATTTATTATTTTACTGTATAACACTTATTTAAAACTAGTTCACTGGATAACGGCAGCCATACAAAACTTTATTGCTCAGGCACAAAAATAATAAAAAAATGGGAAGCAGAGCTGTTGCATTGAAGCAATTACTAGCTCATATATTAAGCAAAACCTCAGAATACAGAATAATTCTAAATGCTTTCTTACCGAGTGATCCAATAGTTGTGAATTCTAAAGCTGTCTATATATGTTTCTAAAATGAAAGAGTCTTAAGTTTGGGGTTTTTTTTCCCCTTGGGATGTGATGTTGAAGCTATGGGAAAGAACAGGGTGCATGATTGAATAAATATATCCATCTTCTGAATTTCTCAGGCCTTCTAGTATATAACTATTTTTGAAGATGTACTGTAACTACATTTATCCTGCTTTTTGTGGGCCTGATACAAGCAAGTGTTGAATATGGCACTATTCTACTTGATTATAATATAACATTTCTATTAAAGTGATTTTTAAAAACCTTCCCAAAATTCCAATAATGATATTTCAAGGAATATAACATGGTAGTGGAGATTAGCTGGCCCTAGAATACCTTGGCAAAAGTGTTCAAGTAGCAAGAGTTTTTCTAGTCTTATGTCCTATATACATCTGTTAAATTACTCAGAGATCTCATTAAATAAAGCTAATGTACTTGTAAAACAGTAGGGAGAGACAGTATATCATTGTAACTGTTAGAAAGAGCCATTCTGGCAAGGAGAGAGCCAAGAAGGCTAGGTGTATCCTGGTCAGTGTAGATGTTTCTCGGCCATAAATCTTGGCCCTTTCCTGCCTAGTTATTGTGTATTTCTTTAGGTGAGAGATTGATTGTAGCAATGGAAGATGAATTTGCCCATAGACCCTTTCTTTTTTTCTTTTTTTTTTATACTCCTGATGCCTCGCCAAGGTGATAATGCTTTTTTCCTTTTTTTTTTTTTTTTTTTTTTTTTCCCCTGCAATCATTTGTTTCAGATTAAAAGCATGAAACTGCATGGAGAAACAGAAGAGAGCTTGTCTCTGCAGTCAGGCAAGGATGAGGGAATGAAGATGTATAACTGTCCCAGGTGGGAGAAGAGTAGAGTTTACCCCCTCAGGACTTGTTACAGGTTTGTCTGAAGGAGAATGAAATAGGGTAAAATTTGAGAAAGAATCACAACACTTCTTTGTTGTGCATTTTGAGCGTGGTGTTTAAGTATTGTTGAGTTGTGCAGTGGTGCTACTAAAATACTCCTTGTCTGTCTGTTTACTGTGGAGCTAATTGCATAAGAACTACACCCCTCCATGTTTCCTGTCATTGTCACACACCTTTCCCTCCCCTCTCACCCCCCCCTCCCATTTATGCAACATACTGAACATGAAGGGGAATAATTTTCATGTATAGATGCTGAATTTCTAAGGATCGATATCTTCACAAATGTTGTACAACATTTCAGGATATCATAAAAATCAGGCAGCTCTATATAAAATACTAGCTTAATCTTGGAGATTTTAAAGCCTCATTAAAATGGGGATAAAGTCCCTATATGGAATGGCAGCATTCAAAAGGTTGAAGTTGTCTCTCTGTGGCATGGGAATTTTAACTACTGCATGTGAATATTGGTTGATTTCCTTTGATCACACGTCATATTAACACGTAAAGGGTTAAAACGATGAGCTGCATCATGTATATCATATAAACCAATTGGATTTGTTGCATAAGGTTCGGGGACTACGATGAATAACCTTGGCCCTTGATTTGTAAAATCTGAGATTCTAAAACAGAGGTGATGATGTATCTTACATCAATCATGTTTTACATCATAAGACTTTCAGGCAAACTATGGCATCTGTGAAGAAAAGACCTCACTGCTTAATTTGCAGAAAGCCTTTAAGCAGGAGTGTTGGGCAGGAGCCCTTGGGCAGGAGGATCAGGCAGGAGCCTTTCCCTGTGCTGAGGGGTAACAAGAAGAGTGTGTGGTTGTGACTGGGGTGGGAACCTGGTTAAAGAGGAAGAGGCACTTTTAACCAAACGATGACATGTCCGTAGCTGCTAGCAGCTTTAACACTGACAGTTGCAAATACCCAAGTTCCATAGATGCTGTGGCTTTGCAGGTAGTTTCTTTTACCTGAAAGGTGGTGTTTGATCCCGCTTGTGTCGTCTGCCGGGACGTGATAGTGTGTTGTAGGCATCTGCTTGGCAAAGTTATCTGGTAGTAACAAATATGAGGATTCCGAGTGTTTTTTCCTGTAGACGTTCTGAAAGTCAAGCAAATACTTATATCTTGACCTTTCTGCAACGCTGCCCCATGTTCACTAGTTGTCAGCACATGTTTGTCTGTAGTCATTCGTCACTGCCATCCGTCACTCCTCTGCCATTCCCATCAGTCCCATTATCTGGGATCAGGAGAGAGCTGAGGATGTAGCCTGAAGGATCATTAAACCTCAGCTTCCAGGTACTGCAGGTAGTCCAGGTGGTCTGTTGTTATTTATAATAAAGAAACAACACAGCAGAACTGCCTGGCAGTGGCCCATGAGGCCTAAGGAAAGGACGGGCTGAGGGATGTCATCAATGAAGGACAGCTAAAAGTGGACTTTCTTTCTCTCACACTGTAAGCAGAGAGGATTTATTGAACATCTGTTCAGTACATGGCTGGGAAGATTGATTAATTTAATTGCTCACACTTTGCTTAAGTAACATTTGAATACTTAATGTCAGGTTTGAAGGATATTACAACATTTACTTGCACAGCTTTTTAAAGAGGCCGAGTTTCCCATTGCTTTTCGTGTCTTTTGAGGAGGTTGAAATGCATCCTAAAATCCAGTTTGCCCAGAGCTCTGGGGAAACTGGAGCAAGTGGGAAAAGCTACTTCCTCTCATAAAAGCAACTAGTTATTTTTCATGTTTTGTTCATTGCAATAAATCATTATTGTAACGTGGTTGGATAATCCTCACGAATGGTGATAATTTTCCTTCTGGTATTCAGGATAGAGACAGTTCAGCATATTATATATTTCTGTACCCTTTAACATAATATCATGGTCA
>JANHGN010025670.1:33766-36266 GCA_024605025.1 Megaceryle maxima | reverse complement strand
ATTTCATCTTGAAGTATGCTGTTTACCATTCTAGAAGACTAGGAAGGAAGCACACAGATCCTCTTGTATACTGGATATTGTATGTTATTGGATCAGGAATTGAAATGTATTTACGGTGACATTTTGAGCCTTGTACAACTGTCGAGAACTGTAGGAATTTTTTATTTTTTTTTTTAAGCAAATTTATTTCCATTAACAGCTCCCAAATCCCAGTTTTGACTTAAAACATTTTGATAACATTTCTGGTTTTCTAAGCTTCTCGACTGGATATGTAAATATATATGTTCTTCAAGAAGATAGTAGGAAGGTATAAAAAAATCTTCATCACGAACCATCAGTGGGATTTGAATCTGTGAAGCCAAGCACAGATCTTTAGTGCTGCTTGGAGCTAAAGGAGGGCGTCTGCTCTGGCAGCAGTGACTTTTATCCTTCTTTTGGATTAGTCATTTCACGTGTTGCAAAACTTATTTTACAAGCATAGTACAAAAGCATAAGAAGAAATATGCATATGGTATGCGCCAGACATTTTCAGGGATATTGATGTGAAGGCGTTTAACAGTATGTAAGTCACTCACCTTGGGGCCTCATTTTAAATGTCATTCCCAATTCTAGGTTATTTAAACTAAAAACTGGTTTATGGTAGTGATGGCATTTTGGGAGGCTGGCAAAAAGACATAGAAAGAAGCCACCTTGATCTGTGTGTTACCCGCTAGGTCACTTCCTAGAGGTTGTTCTACAAGTTGCTTCTGTCAGAAAGAAGGAAGGCTTCGGTTTGACTGAAGCTTTGGATTTTTTTCAAATGAAGGGGAGATGTATTTTTTCAGAGCTCTGCAAAATGTGTATGTAAGCGTGGTAGTTCTGCTGCTTCTGGGAAGAGGCACAGTTAGGAAGCTGTCAGTCGAAACAGCATTGGTCAAAAGTTTTGATTAAATAATAGGTGTGGGAATCCTGTATCCTCATCTGACCTAGATGTGGTAGATCTGATTATGTCAATGCTGTGTGCTTCTAAATGCTTCTTTTTCTTTGTTGCCAAAACATTTATTCTGTTTCTTTTTAATTGACTGAAAAGATGTGATTTCTCTGTCTTTTTCTTCTTTTGTTTGATAGGGGTGTAAGATGACTGTCTTGCTTTCTCTTCTAACATCAGAAAAAAGCCGCACTTAGAAATTCTTGGGCTTGTTTTGCAGAAACCAGGAGCAACTTCTGTATAAAAAAAAAAAAAAACAAAAAAAAACCCCAAAAAAACCAACAAACCAAAACCCTCAGCACTTGAGTTGTTCAAGAAAACCAACATTGCTCTACAGAAGAAAAAAGATGAGTCTTGCTTTCTGCATGCTCGTAAGAATAAGTGAGTTCTGCTGACCTTGCATCACTCTCAGTTTAGGAGGCTGTGAGGGCAGAAAACTGTTCCCAAACTTCCACTGAAGGTGCATCATCTTGCAGCATATGCAACTATTTTGGCTACTGATGGGGACATACTGCTGATTCCATACCCATAAAATCTGGACAGAATTCAGGGCACACAGACTGGCTTCCCTTCAGCCAAGATGAAAAAGCTTGAATTCTATCCTCCAGATTGGAAGATTAAGAGGTGCTTAGCTGCCCAGATTGCATTCCCATTGCCGTGCACAAAATTGGGCCTAACTATATTTATGTATCAGTTGGAAGTGGGGAAAAATTAATGCAGCTTCTAAAATATTGCCCATTAAAGATACACAGAAAGAGAAGTTCTAGAAAGTTTTGGAAATCAACGCATTTGCAAGTAAGTGTAGTTTTGCAGTAGGACCAATAATAAAATAAAGCAAGTAAAGAAAAGAAAGAAATAGAGCAAATAAAGAAAACAAAGAAATAGAGCAAATAAAGAAACAAAGAAATAGAGCAAAAAAGAAACAAAGAAATAGAGCAAAGAAAGAAAATAGAGCAAAGAAAGAAAATAAAGAAAAATAAAGCAAATAAAAATAAATAAAGGAAGTAATCAGAATTAATAAAGAAAATAAAAAAGAAAACAAAGAAATAAAGCAAATAAATAAATGAAGCAAATGATCAAAATAAAACAAAGCAAAGAAAGAAAATAAAGCAAAGAAAGAAAATTAAGTAAATAAAAATAAATAAAAACGAATGATGCAATTAAAAATAAATAAAGCAAATAAAAATAAGTAAAGCAAATAATCATAATAAATAAAGTGAATAAAGAAATAAAGAAAATAAAGCAAATAAAGAAAATAAACCAAGGAAATAAAGAAATAAAACAAAGTAGTAACACAAATAAAGCAAATAAAGCAAATAAAGTAAATAAATAACTCAAAGAATAAATAAAACAAAATAAAGAAATAAAGCAAATAATTTAAATAAATAAAGAAAACATAAGAACATAAATAAATAAACCAAATAGACAAAATGAACAAATGCAACAAATACAAAAAAAGTTGTTTTCCTTCAGTGAGTGATTTTACTTTACCATGACCCGTACAACTTATCCGGGCACTATTATGGTAATGGT
>JANHGN010025670.1:0-33666 GCA_024605025.1 Megaceryle maxima | reverse complement strand
AAATGCAACAAATCCAAGAAAAGTTGTTTTCCTTCAGTGAGTGTTTTTACTTTACCATGACCCGTACAACTTATACGGGCACTATTTTGGTAATGATGGTATTTTGGTAATTAACTATTTTGGTTAAATTATGTTTATAGGAAGAAGTGACCACCAATATCCACTTGTACTGGACTTTTTCCTATTAGAAAGTAATGCTGGATACAGAAAAAAAAAATCAAAAAAGTCTGAATTGCTAAATAGTCATTCAATAAGATGCCATCGTTTAGGATCATTCAGGTGGGAAGAGATCTGGGAGGTCATCTGGGCCCATCTCCAGATCAAGCTGTTACCTCAGTACTTGTGACTGGCCTTAAGTACACCAAGACCTTGTCTAAAATGCTGAACCTGATTCTAACTCTATACTGATTGAAGTTATGGAGATTTAACACTGAGAGCAGTGTTCAACTTAATGGTAAGCACTTCTTAAGTGTCTGTATTCAGTCTGCCTTTCAAGGTCCATTCTCCTTGTAACCTCAGGAGACTTTTTCTTGGGTATGGTTATAGCAAAGACAGGCTTGGTTTTTTCACTCAGCTTAAAAACCTTGAATTCTGTTTGACAGCATTTGATACTGAGCTTGGCTCATTCTCCATCAAGGAGAAAGTATGCAAACTTTACATGGAAGTGGGCAGAAAATTCTGGCTACATTTGTTTGCTGAAGTAAAAGCCAATTCGTTGAAAGGCAAACCTTGTACTTGTTTTGATGAAAGTTAAACATGAAAATATGTCTGGTTCCCAGGGTGGAATTTTGGATCCAGATGACACAAGAAAATGCAGAACCAACTGCAGTTTGAGGCAGATTTTTATTTATATTATGATTTTATTATTAATAATTATTTTATTTATATTTATATGGGTATTGCCTATTTGGATTTCTCATCTTGTTCATTCCTGTGATGCTGTGATGTCTCCCTCAAACCCACAAATTTAACTCTCTTCAGATGAAACATTTTTGAAAGGACAAGTGTTTTGTGACATGCAAAAAAACATTTCCCACCCTCCTCTACCACATCTAGACGTGAAGCATCATCTTCTGTGGGGTGAAATAATGCTTCCAGAGAAGCAGCCCATAGCTGTGCTTATTTGATGACCGCATGTCATCCCTGGAGAGGAGACTGCTTAGAACATCACGTGTTAGTATCGAGTGAATTTCCTAGTTCAGACCCTGCACTGACACATTTCCATCTATCCCCTGCCATGCATACAGCAGGAGTATTCCATCTGCTTCTAATGAGGCATAGCAGGGGAGGAAATCTTATGTATAAAGAGCTCTCACATCACTTATAGTTTTAATGAAGAAAGGACATCTTTGCAACAGCATTTGTTTGTGACAAAGATTTTTAGCTATGTCTTTATTTATTATAATATTTGTGGATGTGGAACAGATAGCCAGTTCCTAAACCTGGCAATTTTCTTTACTTTGTAAGCCAGCTTCAGACCATAAATTCTTGTTGTAAGGGTCTTACCTATGTTCTTCAAAAGTATAGAGGGTAATATTGTATGTACGCATTCTATTATGGGGGTGATGCAATTTTAGCTTGATTTAACTCTAAACAAATAGCAAGTTGTTCTTTATTTAATGCCAGTTGTAAACAAGTTATAGCAAAATAAGAATGGGGGATGAAATAAAGGAACAAAAACGATCACTTTGTGTAGGCTTTCTTTTTAAATGTAAGGCTTCTTTGTACGATAGAGCACTGCAATGTTTTTTTAGAGGGAAATAATTTACTGTGATGTGTATGAAATGGAATTTTGATAGACAGAATAAGCTGCAATCCAGTTCTAAACTATAGATTTTCAAGCAGATTGATGCAACAAATTGTTAGCAAATAGCAGTTTGCAATTTGATGCTAATTAGACATAAGGCAAATATGTGCCATGACAAATTAGCAGCAAACCATACTGAAAAGGATTAGCAAGAGCTGGCACAGAGACTGCTCGATTTTGCATACTTCCTTGCCTTAGTCTAGGAGGTCTGAGCCAGTTTTCCTTCTCTTTCCTTCTCTTTCCTTCTGGTAAATAGGAAACCAGAGCAGAGATCACAGGCATGCTAGAATGCCTTTAATTGCATATTTGAAATGTTTTAACTCTCTCTTAATCCCATAGAGGCTTTTCTCCATACCACCAGCTTTATTATCCTGGGAGATGATCAAGTACTTTATCCATTTAATATTATAACTAAATACATTATGAGGTAAGTAACTCACAGGGTTATTTACTTTAGCAAGTCTATTGTACTTATAGATAGAAGAAAAATCCCCCTTCTTATTCAAAACACCTTTGCTTAACTTCCTGAAAAATGTGTTTTTCAGCAGAGTTAATTATTCATTTCATTAATAAATTAATTTTTGCTAGAGGATTTTCACATTTCTTTATTGATGTGCACCATACCCTTGGAGTAGTTAGTCTAAATCAAACTCAATGTAAGATCCAGAAGTGATAATGCAGTTGTGTTTTGAAACCAGAGGGAAGCAGACAGGTAATTTTTTTTTAACCCAGGTCTTCAGAGATCTACCAGTACACAACTGTTAAGTACGACTTCAGATCTAAAGCAAACTGCCCTTGCATCTTTAAATTTTGTCGAGAATATGAAACAAAAGCCACAGTAAAAATACTGTATTATTAAATTTAAGTAGCTTTTTCTTTATGTGCTTGGTTGTTTATCCTTTAAATTAAAAGGAGGTGAGGTAAGCCATCACTTTCTCCCCAGGCTTTGATTTTGTATTTCCTGATGAGTGCTTTTTCATTTTGGATATGTAAAATGACAAGTTTATTCTTCAAGGAATCCTTGGCTAGAACAGAAGTTCTTAAATACCGTTTCTCGTTCCAAATCCAAGTTTCTAGGGTGTACAAAATATTTAACTTACTCACTGATGTAAGAGAGTTGGTTGTCTAAAAATACATATATTTTACATTCCCGACATTCATATGTCCACATATGGATAAAGAAAACTTGTTAGAAATATTTCAAAGGTGCTAAAAGATTACATGGTTAGATGTATACACACATTTCAGTCGGCAAAATAAATGAAGTGGGAAAATAAAAAGATATTCTGCACAAAAGGTATTTAACTTCTTTCATAAGTCTTAGAGTGAATTCCTCAGACAATTTAAATTGTGATCGATAACAAGTTTTGCCACAGTGCCGTCTTAACATATAAACAGTATGATAACACGCTATTAAGAATTTACTAAAGGGCGAGGAAAGAAGTTGTGCTATTTAAAAAAAAAAAAAAAAAAAAAAAAGAAACACCCAAACTTTTCTAGCAGTTTCTGAAGGCATTATATCTTACTCACATCAAGGGCACTGCCCTGTAAAAGCTTCTAAGTGCACTGAGATCTGGAGAGGGTCTTACTAGTATTGCTGTGCTGTCTCTCACTGTGAATATTTGTCTCCTCCATTTGGCCACTATTTTTGCCCACTCACCACATCGCATCTGAAATTCAGGCAGAGATCTTTATGCCAGTACAAAACTCTTAAAAAGTGAAACAATTACCTTCCTGGCACAAAGATCTTTTTTGTTGTCCATGAAATATACTGGTGATGTGTTCTTGGTAGGTAGCTATTTGCATATATTGAAAGAGTGTAGGACTGTATCAATTGGCAAATTTGAACTTAAAATAGAAGGAGTTGAAAGGGATATTGCTGAGAATTTTAGGATTAAGTGTTACGTATAAATGGTTTTAATTTCCTAAGGGAAATTCAATTCTGGCCAAATATTTGCAAGTGGTATCTTCCTTCACAAAAGCCTCAGAAATTTTCTGCTCATAACGTAGCTCCAAAACACCCTCACTACTCAGGTCTATGATAGCTTTTCTGACAGTGCCTAAGCAAATTTTACATATTCATGTAGATACACTGTCAACCCAGATATTGCCTCTGCGAGCTTTGCTGCAGTGGTGGCGCTGGCAAATCATGTCAGAATGCAAGTGTTTAAGTGCACCTCTTCTTTTCTGATAGAATTGCTATGTATAGACACTGGCTTTGTTATGGTTATTAGGCAACTCCAGTATATCTGAGTTGTTCAGTACCTGTTGACTGGAAAACTGTTTTGGAACATGTTGAGACTCCCCTCTGATCCAGTGTGATCACTTCATAGTTTTAGACCTTCTGTATCTAGAGGTTTGCTTTTCTGGGCTTGAATTCTGTCTCTCTTGTTCTTTCTCCCAAGTGGCTTTGGGAATACAGAGTGGTTGTGAATTTTTTGAATGTCAAGCTGTTTCTAAATAAGAAATAAATTTTCATGGGGAGGAAAATAAGTAGTTAATGAAAATAAAACCTATGTGGATGGAAAAAAAAAATGCAAAAAAAAACCCCAAAACAAAACAAAACAACATAATGTGGGCAAACACTTCTTTGGTTTTGTGCAGGTTATTTCATCTATCATGAGAAGAGATAGTAGTTGTTAGAGCAAATTCATCCTGATAAAGCATACACTTTTTTTTGACAAATGTATTATCTCTATTTAGATCATGGGATTAATGAGATTCATTGTCCCAAAGAAGATGACTGCTCTCATGGACAACCTCATGGACATCACTGCAGAGGTAAGTTCAAAAGGCCAGCTCATCAAAACTGTTTTCTGAGATTGTGCAGGCAAATTTTGTATATTTGAAACCACATTAGTTGGCATTTGCATGACATATGGTGGCCGACTGTACACCTATTTGTAGACTTATTTGTGTACAAATGTGAATGACAGATGCAGATGCGCTCCAAGTTTGTCTTCCAAAGTTCTATTTGCTTCAGTTTTACCACTGTATGTGAGGATGAGAATGCTGATGTGTTCCCTGTTGTGAGCCCTGGTTAACAAGAACTTTCATGGTTTTACTTCTGAATTGTCCAATTTATCCTTATCAATATTATTAGGGTTTATAATGCAGACAGTATGATGTAGTCTGACACTTTTCCAAGACATTGAAATATTTAAGGTTGTCTGGAGAGTCTGGAATGCGCATATAATCACGAAACATTTGCAGTCTTTGTCTCATGTCTAAAAATCATCTATAAATAAAAACAGAGAGGGGAACCTTTTAAAAAAAAAAAAATATATAAACCAAATATTATCCTGCAGTAATTTATACTTGCTTTCTTTTATCTATTTAAGATGCTTTAATTCACTTTGTTAGCAAATTTCCCTTGACAAGTGCACCTATTTATTATTACTAAGCATCCTTTTTAGGAATGTCTGAAATGACGTGTATTGTTTTAAATAAGATCACAGAGTTAATTTTTAACTACAAAAGCAATACACTAACAATAGAGTGAACAAAACATAATTAATAGTTTTATGCCATTCATCAAGATCACTTCATTTGCTGCCAGCCTACGCCAAATGCAAAAATGTTTTGACTTCAGTTAAAAATTCTAGACAAAATGAAGTCTGTTGTCATTGAAAGCATGGAACGTATATGCTACTATGCACTGAATATTTCCACCTCTACACTCATGGATGTACCAGTGGGAGAGGATGGGTGCATGAGAACATGGCTACTTTTTATGTTTTTTTGTTTTGTGGTGCTTGTTTCTTCACTCACCCTTTTATAGTGAGGCAGTAGCCCTCTGTCCCCAGATCAATATTTCATTCCCCCTGCGAGAAGTATTTAAAGAAATAGCACCACATGTATATTTTGCATGTTATAGAGAAATCGTGGTAGCACAGCCAATGATATCTCAGTATATTAGTTTCATGGAGAAAAAAAAAAAAATTCTTATTTGTTGTTTTTTATCATTGCTTAGTTGATTTTTGGGTTTTGTTTTGTTTTGTGGGGTTTTGTTTGTCTGTTTTTGTTTCATTTTGGGTTTTTTAAATTATTATTTAATTTTTAGAAAATTATTACATCATGTTTCACAGTACCTATATTATTCCTGTCTCACTAGACAGGACCTGATCACTGGCAAAGACCCTACTGTCTTACTGTCACAGCAAAGGATATTTAAACACCAGAGCCATGTTTCATCCTGAATCTGTGGCTGGTCAGAGTTTGAGTTTGGCTACCAGGGCCACCTCAGCAAGTTGAAACTAAAAGCATAACCTAGAGGAAAAAAGTAGAGTGTGTGTCGACTTAAGCTTCTATTTAGTAAAACACTTAAGTGCTTATTTAACTTTAAACATGCCTGAACCATGTTAATTCCTTATTAATTGCTGATTTGTTAGTTTTAGTAGATTTATTAAATTGAAGACTTAAGAAATGGAGAGCCCCTGTAGGATGATAGGACTAAGTAAGATCCATACTGAATAACTCAAGTAGTTCACCTAAGGGCTCACAGCTCCCTGTTTACTTAGGCATACACTAACATGAATATTTCCTGTGTAGTGTACTGCAGTGTATGGTAAAAATCTCAGATTATTTGCAAGCAAGCTGGTGCATTTGATGATACAGTGCAGATCCAGGCAACCCCCTCCTCTAAACATCCAGAAAACTGCATGCTCTGCATAAGGTACACACTAATGGGGCTGTGTCAGGGTAGTCCTCCTGCATGCTTCATCAAGAAATGCTATAGGTAATATTACCAAGCTTTGTAATATCAGGAGGACTTTAGAATAGAAATTATGTTCAGCTCCTTTGCCTACATTGCTTAATTCTGAAATTGAGGGTTAGGGAAGCAGCAGATGGTAGAGACTTGCAAACGTGTATTATTTCCAAATTAACTTAAATATGACAGAATTGTAAATTGTATATATGCACCTGTAGGTATGCAATGAGGACTGTAACTTTTCGGTTTCTAGCTGTCAATTTTGCTTTTGTTCTCTTTTCCCTTTCTGGAACAGAAAGTCTTAATCAGTTTGTGAATTCAGGTTCAGCAGAAATGGGATAAGAGATGATCCCGGTTAAAAACACTAGCAAGAATAACAACAGTTTAAAAATACTTATAAGAGGGCACATACAGTAGAAACAGGGAAATCACCATAAACAATGCCTCTCAGTCTACTGCTCAGAATACTTACATTTATTAAGGCATGGGCAGCTACATTAAAAACAGTTTAATGAAATGCATTTGGACCCCTGCACAATTAAGAGAACGGAGAACTAAGTCTAGCTAAACAATAACGGGGCTCTCAAAGTCTCAGATTTAACAATGATCTATTCAGTATATTTATTTGGTTTATTTGCAATGTAAAGGGTAAAGCAAAGGCATGTAATGAAAAGCAACAAAAATATAGATGACACCAATTTTTGCTTAGTCAAGCCCATAGAAGCCTCTGAGGAACTCTGGAGGTCTAACTGATTTAGGCAATTAGGGAGCAGAAATGCAAATCTACTCAGTTTTGACAAATTTCCCGCAACGTAAATTGTGTGGAATTATTTGCAGTATTTATAACCATCGATTGACTTGTAAATTAGCTATAACTACTTGATAGAAAGAACTTCAGGGAAATTCAGACCCTACTGAAGTCTCTGGGAGTTTTGCCATTTCTTTTATTGGGGATAAGGTTTCCCCATGATCATCATTACTGCAGATGGCTCCATAGGAAAGGCTGCTCAGTTCCCAGCAGTGGTCTTAGCAGAAAGCAAAATGGTTGGGTGAATAAAGGATGGGTTGGAAAATAATACTGCAAATATTATGAAACCTATCATCAGTATCCTCTTGCCTTGAATATGCTCTTGAATTTGTACATTTCTGCTTGAAAATATATACATCATAAACAGAACAGATACATGAATAGTCGTAAGAAGTATCCAGAAGCATAGAGCAATTTACATGCAAAGAAAGAATAAAATTAGGAGAGCTTAGTTTAAGTGAATGACAAGATGAGTAAGACTTCATAGAAAATGAGTAATTTACACAAGGTAAATCTAATTTCTTTCTTGGATTTGTCCCATAGAACAAAGAGGTGTGTCAACAAATGGAAAATTGGTAAGAAGGAGGTTTTGATGTTTTGCATAATGGGACTTACAGATGAAGAAAGTGGACGGTGTTGGCAGATTCCGGAAAAAAAAAACCCAACCCCAAACTAGACATCTATGTTTGTAAGACAGTTCTCACAGATGCAATGAAATAAAGCAGGGAAATGTGAACTAATGACAAATTTTTCTATGATTTTGGTTTTCTTTTCAACAAAGCCAGGAACCTGTTTGTTACAGGTGATAGATAGTATGCTGAACTCAGTCACATGCTGCTCTGACTTGTATGACTTCTTCCTACCTTCAGTGTCTCCTTCCATCAGCATGGGGTTGGAAATTAGTAGAGAGTGGGAAAGAGTGAGAGAGGCTGCGTGCATCCTCGCAGAGGAGTGGCTGATGCCTGGGTCTCATGATTAAGACTCAGGAGAAAAAACCCTCTGATCTGTAAGAGGGAGGTCCTCCTGAGATAAGGAGCTCTGTGGAAGCCTTTGGGCTGAAGGAGGACTCTCAATGCTCCTATCTTACTCTCATCAGGGAATCTTCAGCCTATGGGTGGAAAGTGGAACTTAACACTTTTATGCTCATCTTTTGTGTTTGGAAAATAAATAAAGTCTAGAAGCAAAGGCTACAAGCTTTTGTAGATGTAGTTGATTCCCTGGGCTTGTAAATAACTTCAGTCTCTCAATGCTTAATTTTAGCTTTTCACATAAAGCACATTCTGATTTGGTATTTCAAGCAATGAATTGACTAATGCTTTTGCCACGCAATGTAGCAGGAGTTGGCTCGTAATATCCAGATGCTGTCAATGAGCAATTCATTATTTGAATTTTTTTTTTTTTAACACCAGTTTCTTCCAGGCCTTATTTTTTATGGTACATTACAGTTTCTTATAACAAAACAGTAGAAACAGCTTAGAATAGCTGGAAATGCTTAATGATTAGGGTGGTACGCTGCTGAAGCATTACCAGTGAAATAGCTTACATACTGATTTGTTGCCAGGTAGCGAGCCAATTAGCAGTGCTGGTTATTATTTACATTTCATGCTATATATCACTAAAATGGTGTTGTTGATTTATCATTTATATTGTTGTATTGTCAGCATAATTTATTCAGATCATGCTGAGATACCTGGGAAATTAAGTAATAAAGAGAATGGCATGGAATATTTCTGTATTCAGAGGTATTTACTTTGCTTTTAATGAGAAAGCATGTTCAGGTAAAACATTAGATCACTTAACTATTAAATTGTTTTTTAAACAAACCTGTTAAAATTTTATACCTTGTGTTTTCTGCAATTTAAATGGCTTTGTTTTGATTCTAGTCAAGTACGTCACTCTTGACAGATTAACTTAGATAGCATACCAACTAATTGTGCCAACTTAGCTGATTAGAGAGTTGCAGAAAGCCATGCTAGTTGATATATTATTGAGATAGCCAGCGTTGCTTATGTATTTGATGCTACTTTAATTTTTTTTTTTGGCAAACACAAACATAGCTTCTCATTGGAAATCCTTCCTAATTGCTTGTATTTCAAACAGCCCCCCCCCAAACAAACAAACAAAAAACAACCCCCCAAAAAATCAAACCACCAAACAAAATCAAAACAAAACACCAACCAACAAAAAACAGAAAAACCCACAAACAAACAAAAAAAACCAACCAAAGCCAACAAAAAAACACAAAACAAAACAAAACCCCAGAAAACAAGTCTATTTTACAAACTAGAAAGACTTTGGATATATTCAGCTGCCCAACAAAGGTGCCGCGTTGGCTTTTGAATATTTTCTTTTTTCTTTTTCTCCTTTAGAAAGGAATAGAATATTTCTGAGCCTTTCTAGAGCTTCATATCATAATCTTTTCCTTTTAATACAGTCCTTTTAAAAGCTTTTAATTGTCTAATAGGTTTATATTTATTCAGGCTGGCTTTTCTCAGGTATGGTTCTCTTGAAAATGTTCAATACAGAAAAAAATGGCCTGGTAGTTCCAGTGGATGTGCTTTTCCTTTATGTCAATGTTGTTTCTTCATAAATTTGTGAAAAAATAACTTTCACATTAGGCAGTAATTCAAAGCAAAGTGGAAGAGGATGTTATTTTCCTTCAGCTATTAAAATTCCCTTATTTTTTTTTTATCTTTTTTTTTTTTGTTACCTTTACCTTTAGTTGCAATTTATTTTGTTTTTTAAGGATAGCTTTAACACACATGCAGAAAAACCACGTAAAACAGACTTTTTTCTAGCCTGTCTCCATACAGGAATCTTCTTAAAGTGACCTTTGCTTAAATAGCTGTATTGACTCCAGTACTTTAATTTCCTGCTGGTCCTCTGGCATACTTTTCAATTTGCACGAGGCTGCTTCTTCATGGTGACCCTTCTGGGTCTGTTCAGATCTGAGAAGTGAATAAGCCCAAGGAGCAAGCACCAACAATCTTTCAGAAACCATCTTATTTTCTTTTTACTAGCTTTTAGTTAGTATTTTTTGCATATATTTGTTATGCTGAAATTTTTATATGCCTTCAGACATGAAGGGAAAATAAAGTTTCTCATAAACTTCAAGGAGAGTATCCTGAAAGTGGATCTTTTTAATTGAAGAATCACTGATAATCCTCTGTATGAACTTTAATTCAAGGTTGTACGATCTGGTTGTATGATTTAATGTTTTGATAGGAGGATGAATGAAAAATGTCAAGGAAAAATTGACTTGAGCTAGAAACGTGGCTGTAATATGGCTCAAACCTATTTGGATTAATCCTGTGCCTTTATGGTAAAGAAGTGTGAAGGAAAATTTAAATAATACCTGTCTCATGTAATTGCTTGTAGTAAAAGGAGACATGTGCACTTAAGGCATTATATTTTATGAAAATATTGGAATCCATACTTGAGACAGTCAGCACTGCATGTTAAGAGATTGGGAGCCTGTGTGTTTGTGTGCAGAATAAGGAAGTATCTCCTTTACTTTTGTCATAAGATGTGAATCAGCTGGGAGTAAGTGATACTCTGCTACACAGTTTTACTGTGCATCTGCTATGAAGATTTGAGGAGGACAGGTTTTCTGCTTTCCACATTTCTCCTGAAACCTCTGCATGTCATTACACAACTGAAACAGAATACATGATGGGCTCTAGGAAGATGCAACATTATTCCATCTGGAAGAGAAAAAAAGATCACTTAACTTGGTTTTAGCTGTGTTATTTGAGATTCACAAGATCTCTTCTCACTTGAATGATAAATGTCAAGTTCCCAGAAAACCCATCCTTTATTCTCTTTAAATATAATGGAAAACATTTGTCTATGGCAGTTAGTGGGTTTTGTATTTTAATGTTATAATATTGATTAAATTAAAGTTCTTTATTTAATGTTATTTCCTAAAAAAGTCAATTGCTTAATCAAAAGCTGATTCATTTAGGCAGAAAATATGCTTTCCCAAACTCCAGATTGTTTTACTG
Organism: Megaceryle maxima; assembly: GCA_024605025.1. Lineage (NCBI taxonomy): Eukaryota > Metazoa > Chordata > Aves > Coraciiformes > Cerylidae > Megaceryle > Megaceryle maxima. The sequence continues at coordinate 22,336 of JANHGN010025670.1, read as the reverse complement.
TTTATCCTTTTGAACTTGGATAAATTATGATCTACATTTTAAACTTCACCATCATGTCTCAGGATTTCATTAACAATATTAGAAATATTAACATGTTTCTGGACGTTTGTGCTCTCCTATGCCACGTGATATTGTACTGCTCTCAGTTTTATTAGCTGCAACAAAGAGTCAGAATGCATCTTGGAGGGCTGAATGGCAACTTTCCTTGATCGAATCTCCATCATGCTGAAGTTATCAGTTGTTGGTGATAGATTATTTTGGTACTGTGTCTCACACATATTGTGTGAGAAGACTAAAATCTCTCTGGTTTGGGGATTTTATTCAAAGTAGCTTGTGCATCACTAGCACCACGCTGGACATCTTTTTAGTAACTCTAGATCGACCGTAACTGACATTTACCCAAGATGATGTCCTGTGTCTTTTAACTAGGGGTTAATTATTCATTTGTACTATGAAATCAAATAAACAGTTGACAGAATGCATCATGTTAAATTTATGCCAGTTTTATTTTGGCATTGCATTCCAGGAAAAGCCAGTTGTGTGCAGAATGGGTCTTTGGTAATCATACATTGTGATTTCGTGTTCAGTTGTTCTAGATTAATTCTGGGTTGGTTGCCCAAAATTTCTGTACTCTGTCAGTTACAGGTAGTATGAAACCAAAGAAAATACTCAGAAATATCCAACATTAAATTTAATCCCTTTTAATCCCTTTGTTCTCTCTTAATATCACGTTCTCCACCTAGTTCTTGACACATGAATGTTACTGTCTTCATTCTACTGATCTGTGTTGCATTAAGCCTCCACAGTCTGTTGAGGAATACTTGTTCGGAGTACAACAGCCAAAGCAGAAGTTTCTTTTGTGTTGAAATGGGAACTACTAAGGAAGTCATCAGAGCAACTGTTTGAAGGAAAAGTGTCCTTTTATAAGCAGACTTGAGAAAGGTGTTGGGTAAGAAGAACCATGGAGGAGATGAATAGGAGAAAGGGAAATTTGCAGATTACAGAAGAAAGTAGATAGGATGGTAAAACAGATTAGATTATTAGGGTGTAGGTCATGGTTTTCCTGTGACGTATAGGGTTTTTTTTCCAAATTCAGAGCAAAGCTGTCCTGACTCATGACAAACAATAAGAACACATCTCTTTTGAATCCAAAACAGAGTTTTATGAAGCTCTGGTACAAAGCAGATGGATGCATGGCACTTCAGCACGCCCCATCCCCACCCACCCTACCCATTCTGCATCTGTCAGGAGAATTCAAAAAGTTTCAAGCAAAATCATCATGAGATAACACAAGAAAGTTAAAGTAGAAGGAGAGTTTGTCCTGTGCATGACTTCTTTTCCTTTACCAGGCCTCTTATTTCTTGAGCAAGGAGGAGTGGTAGCTCACACCTCCTCTCTTTATGCTCCCAGCACTGTTGGCTCATTCTTTCCCTGTGGAAGGTCTTTCCCTTGCGTGTACATCTCTGACAGTGTGTCCTGTACCGAAGCAGATCTGCGTAGCTGAGGCTGAAATCTTAGGTCAGTAAGTCTTTAGGAGAGAAGAAATCTCCTATTTCACACTATATTCTCTTAGGAAAAAAAAAGTTGGCATTAAATATAGCTATCTAGTTGATTTTATTGCTTCCTCTCCTCTCTCCTCTTTCCTATTCCTTCTTTAACAAGTATAAAATAAAACCAGGCAGAGTTTTAGGAGCAACTCAGGCATGGCTGGCTCGGTTGCCAAATTCTGATTTACGTAGGTGCTGATTAACCAGAGGCTGATTGTGTTGATAGGCAACAGGCTGAACTCTTCCCTCAAAAACTAATGGTGCTCTGATGTCAAAAAATTGCCTACTGGATCTGTGGAGCTCAGTGGGGGGGTTGTCCAAGTATTGGTAGGGTGAGGTGTTGATGGTGCTCTGGGAGTGTTACTAAAAAAGGTGAAATGCGTGTTTAAAGTTACCACTCTCAGTCATCTGTTTAGACATTTAGTATCTTAGCCATTTAGATTTACCTTGGAACAATCAGTGATAGGTTAAATTAGGAAACACTGTATTATATTGTGTACTGTACTAGCTAGGTTTATCTCTTTATCCTTTTGTTCTCATTCCAAGATGAAGTGGAAACTGGGCAGAGAAAGATTAATAGTCACCAAGCAGGGATACAGTGATTGGAGTGATGTTGCCTATGTTGTGTTGGTCCCAATTATTTAATTCAATAGCATTTAATTGCGTACCTGCATTTTGGAGAAGTTTTCAATTTGTCATTCCTCATGATTAGGGGAAACTTGCTCATTTAGATCGACTGAAATCTTCTTTATCTGGATAATTCTGCTTCCAGTTTAATTTCTGGAGACAAAGGAAATATTGTGTTTGAGAATTAAATTAGTTGTACAGAGTGATTTTTACCTTATTCTGTACTTGGCTATTTACCATGGCTGAAAGGAAAGGCAAGGTAGGGGGTGTAGACCTTAGCTTTATTAACTTCAATTACCTGGGGACTCCGATTATTGTATGATTTTGGGTTTAATTGTGACTATTTGATGCACAATCCGCTTGCTTCACAGTTCACTGTCAGTCCACTGTTTGGCTCTTCTACCCTCTTCTCATAGAAGACATTAAGGACTGAGAAATGGGGTTTTGTCCCTGGTCATTAAAATCCTTGATCCTACCCTTCAGCTTCTTCAAGGAATGGATTCTCTCGTCATCATCTGGTTGTAAGAAACCACTACTAACGCAATACCTGTGCTAGATTATTTAATCACTTGCTATTAGATACTGCTATCGCTTAGTTTAGCTGCCTTCTCCTTCACTGGAGAGTGGGTAAGTTATTCCCTTCCAAAGTTGGTTCAACATACATCTGCTTCCTAGCTGAAGAGAATCATAGAATGTTTTAGGCTGGAAGGGACCTCTAGAGGTCATCTGGTCCAACCTCCCTACACAAGTACCTACCTAGGGCAGGTTGCTCAGAGCCCCATCAAACCTGACCTTGAATGACTCCAAGGATGGGGCCTCCACCACCTCTCTGGGCAGCCCATTCCAGTGGTCTATCACCCTCATGTTAAAGAACTTTTTTCTAACATCCAGTCTAAAGCTCTCCTTTCCCAGCTTATAGCCATTGCTCCTTGTCCTATCGTTACAAACCCTTTGGAATAGACCTTCCCCCTCCTTCATGTAGGCCCCCTTCAGGTACTGGAAGGTCACTATAGGTCCCCCGGGAGCATTCTCTTCTCCAGGCTGAACAGCCCCAACTCTCTCAGCCTGTCTTTGTATGAGAGATGCTCCATTCCCCTGATCATCTTGGTGGCCCTCCTCTGGACACACTCCAATATGTCTACATCCTTCTAGTGCTGAGGTCTCCAGAACTGGATGCAGTACTCCAGGTGAGGTCTTACCAGGGCAGAGCAGAGTGAGAGAATCCCCTCTCAATCTGTTTGCCACAGTTCTTTTGATGCAGCCCAGGATGGGATTGGCCTTCTGGTCTGCAACTGCACATTGGTAGCTCATATCCAGTTTTTCACCCACCAGTGCTCCCGAGTCCCTTTCCACAGGACTGCTCTCCAGTATATCCTTTCCCAAGACTGTTCTCCTGGAATAAATGAGAAGAGTATTTTTGATAGCTAATTGCTGACTCACTGCCTTTTTCATTGCTGATTTGTCTTCTGTCTTTGTCAGGTCTGGAAGTTACAAGGGTAACTCAGAGCAAAAATTAAAAGCCTAACGTGTGAATAATATTTCAATGTAGAGCAAAATAATTTAACTCTTGTGGCTGCTAACCAGTTTAAGAAGGTAACAAACACAATGCTATCATTGTTTCAAAACTCACTTTCCAAACTGGAAACTTGAATCCCACTGGGTGAAGATCAAATGAACAAGATAATACTTCTGCACTCAGCCCCATATGACCTGGAAGGTGTAAATAGGATGCGTTTAGCATCTACGAATTGTTAGCTTATTCTGCCCCGCCGGCTGATGTGCTCTGGATATAAACAAATCAGTCTCTACTTGATTTTCTGCACCTCCTGCTCTTTGACATGAGGCTAAATTAATTTCATATTTTTCATGGAGAATTCCCCTGACTGACAAAAAGAAATGGCATGGCATTAGCAGCCTCGGCACAATTTTATTTTGTCTTAAGTGTAACATTTTGGTTTTCCCCACAGTGTAGGTCTAGGGCTTTTTTTTTTTTTTTTTTTTTTTAAATCATTTTGATATTTAAACCACCCTTGAATATTTTGGCTTGGTTTGGTTTTTTTTGTGAAAGCCTCAGTGATCCTTTCACTTGCCCATGAAGGTAACACATGATTGTGTTACCACGAGTGTTTGATTCTACCACAGGGTCTTTCTCAAATCTTATCACCACAAAACATGGGAAAAGCCCTTGAAATAAAATTGATCTTTTAAAACTGACTTTTCCTAGCAAGTGCTTACAGAAAGAGTGTAGTTTTTGTAGTTTTCTATCTGAAAGTATCCTTCAGGAAAAGAGTATCTTCACATCTCTGAATGGTGTGATAGCTTTCAAGCGTATTGTTGTCTGAACTGTTGATTAAACAAAGTGGTGCTGATTGCAGCAGGGTGGCTAAATGTGGACAGAAGTAGCTATTGCAGCCTCCTCACTAAGAAGTCATTTATCAAAGTTTTATCTGATTTTAGAGGCATTAGATTTATCAGTCACAGTTTATAAATGGCATGTCATCAGGATCAAACCGAAGCAATACCTTACACAAGCACAGCTCTAAAGCAAGTGTAAACATCTTCTGCAGATGTACTGTGTCCTTGCACCAGGAGGTATGTCATGCAACATATAATTATAGCAACCTTTAGTATTTTGCTTAGTTCTAGAATTATTTTCTTCTTCTTGTTGTTGTTTTGGTGATCAAAGTTTGATTTCTGCTCCTCACCCAACCTGAAAAGGTTTACAATTTTACTGTAGGTGAGAAAAGCATAGCCTTATGGTACAATGTAAAGAAATAACTCTGGAAAAGTTGGAAGTGTCAGGGCCAGCAGCTCCCTGAGTGCTGGGGAGTGACAGGGATCCCAGGGCAGGACCCCATAGCCAGGGCTCATCCCACCACCCCAGCCAAGGAGCAGGGTAGGGGCAGCCTCAGTCTGGGCCATGAGGCACCTCCCTAGGATGAGGCCAACTGAGGGTCAGGCCGGATGGCAACCTGCTGGGTGGGTGTCAGGATCAGGCCCAGTGAGGGGAACTGGAGTCACAGACAGCCCTGGGATGACCAGACAGCACCAGGAAGCCTCAGCATCCTGATGATAGTAGGTCTCTGTCCTACTGAAATGGGCAGTTTATCCAGAGTGTTTCCAGACCATGCCTACTTACCCAATGAGCACAGAAATGAAAGGCTCGACAAATAATACTACAAAAACTTACAGCAAAATAGGTGATGCACATCCAAGAAAAGCATTTAAAAGAAGCCTGCCTGATCTGAGAAACCTGCTGTGCATTCCAGCCTGAGAGTCTTGGGTTTGACCATTGGGATGCTGAAACCATTTGAGATTCAAGTGCAATGCGGAGGGAGTTTAACAAAACTTAGGAAAATCTATTTGAGTCTAAATTAACTTCAGTGGTTCATTAACCAGCCTAAGAGAAAAAGTGCTAAAATCCCAGTAAGAGAGGCACCCTGACAAGATGCTTGTTTTTTTGGTGTGTGTTTTAAGACTTTTGGCACTCAATTCTGTATTTGCAAACTCAAACAGCAAATTGTTTATTGAGGGTGGGAAGATTGGTTTAGATCCTTGAAAGCATATCCAACTTCTTTAGGTGGTTATGAAGGCAAATATTGTCTGGGGAAATGACTTGTGCGCAGCAATTTCTTTTATTGCTCTGCTGAATGTGAAGGCATTACTCAGTTTAATAAATCCTACTGTATCTCTCAGTCTATGTAGGCTGATATAAATATCTCCAGTTATGTCATATTACCACCTTTGTACAACTAATGTTACGTTCCTGATGACTGGTGGCTGATAAATGCAAAACCTCATTTGGTTTGTGAGTGATTGAACGCTAACACTGTTTAGATTTCTTAATATACTTGTATTAGCATGAATAAGTAATGAGCGTGCCAGGCTTTTTTGAATATTTGATTGTATCTTTATAATGGATTTGTGTCTCTCTCTTTGTGCTAATGTCATTGTAACTTTGTTGGTGTCATAGCTCCAAACCTTAGCAATCGATCTTTATCAGAATATCTTAAATCAATTACCCTCTCATGTCCAAATTAGTGTGTCATAATACCTTTTTTTTTTTTTTATAAAAGTATTCTGCATATTGCATTTAGGATAGAAATAGGTACTAATTCTCTCTGTAGTATATTTCTCATTTCCTCATAGTGGCGTCAGAGTATTGATCAGTGGTTTTTGTTATACTCTCTCTCTAAGCATACAGGTACTCATTCATGAACCGTTACTTCTGCTGTTTATTAATAGACTAGCTGACCCTTAATACTCAAATTTAGCAATCTTTCATGTGACCTAAGCTTCTACTACTTCTAAAAAGCAAGCCCTAATGTTTACAATTGGCTGTCATTTTGGATCGTGGTTATTGTAGGATCATGGTCACTGTAGGATTGTGGTCATTGTAGGATCGTCGTCATTGTAGGAAGATATTGTAGGATCGTGGTCATTGTGGGATCGTGGTCATTGTGAGAAGATATTGTAGTATCGTGGTCATTGTAGGATTGTGTTCATAGGATCGAGGTCATTGTAGGAAGATATTGTAGGATCGTGGTTATTAAAGGAAGAAAGTGTTCGTCAGAGACTTCTAGTTATTCTAATATCCTAAAAAAACCCAAAACCTACCCACAGTACTGTAGATTTTCTTTCATCATCCTGTCTTGTGTTTACTGACTGTGCCATTTAACGAAGAATTGAAAGAAAAGTGGCTATTTTCTTAGTAGCTTATCCGTGGTTCCCAACTACACTTTGTTTTTTCTATAAAAACCACCTAAGCAGAAGACTGCTAGACCAGTGATACTGGCATGGACTGGGTGTGCAGTGTTCTGCCTCTGCACTTCTAAATAGATGCTTTTGTTATAAGGTGCCAAGCTTACCTGAGTCAGCCCAAAGCAGTATTTTTGGTCATGGAAATTTCAAAACCTGTTAAGTGGACGTTAGTTCATGACAGACTTAACAGCTGCTTTATGGCAGATGTTGGACGACTCGTTCTTGAAATGCATAGTGGAAATCTGATGTGTAGTGCTACAGATTCCATACTTTGGCTGCCTTGCTATAGCATAGTACAGCTGAAACATGGATCAAGATGCTGTGCTTCATTACCTGCTTTTATCAGAGGAACCAGTACAAGCTGGAATATAGGAATTCCAGAGATGGATCTGCCCCTTCCCTTTAAAATCAACCAAAATGCTTCCATTTTTTAAAGCTATATGACAAATAGTAATGTAAAACAAATCTCTTTAACAAGGCACAAACAGAAGGGCTGAATAAGGAGGAAAACCCACAAAATGGGATTGAAATCACTGCTGCCTGCCAGAGACTGGAAGGGAGGTGGTCCTATACTCCGATTTTGATTTTTCAGTCCTATTTTGAATATCTCCTATTGTGATTTTCAGGCTTAGTGGCTTAAAACAAACTTCACATAGTCCTCCCTGATTCCTAGAAAAATTCTTTCCATCTCAGCTTCAAGGCTTGAATCTGTTCCATGCCGCTGTCAGACCCCTTCTTTTCTCTGGAACTTCCAGTCTGGCTTTTCCTCCAAACTGTGCCTCTGCTATCCTCAGTGTCCTGCTCTATCCATTGCTCCCAGGGCTCTGCTGAGCTAAATGCTCAGTCGCTTCAAGAGCAGGCACAAGGTTCCTCTCCTGCTTCTGCACAGAGTTCAATCTGATCACAGAACAGTTCTCAGAACAACATAATTACAGAGGATTCCACCTTGCTGCCCAGCCGCAGAACATTGTAACATACCATTTCAGTCCTTGGATAGTAAGCAGTGAAGAAATCCACCAGATTATTTTCTTTGTCACAAACTGTGGATGGGTAAAGCCTCTTGTGTCTGGAAAAGTAGGTTGTATGTTAATAATTGTGAATTTTAGGTTTTTTACATAATATAATGGAGGAGAATGTTGTGATTAACAAAGGAGACCCTGAGCAAATGGCCTTCATACCCCAGAATATTGTCCATCTGCACTGAAGGGAGTAAAAGTGCTTCCTGAGGTCCTTGTTTTCCTTCTAGCTCCTTGTATTCTAGAAAGAAGTTACTGGGGGTACTTGCCAGGAGAAGTCCATGTAGGTCCATCACTGTTTCCCTGCGGCATTGAAACATGCTATCAAGGTGTGTCAAGATAAGCCTAGAGCAGTGTTGCAGAAAGCAGTAATGAAGACATCTGGAAACATCTCAGATTTTTACAGGCTCATCAGTGATTAGTCCAAAGATGATGCTTTGTGAACCTTCCTCACCTGTTTCTTTTGAAACTCCTCACCTTCTCTTTGGTGAGCAGTCTCCATTCCCTAGTTGCAGTCACACCATCTGCACTTACACACCGTTTAGTCAGCCCTGTTTCTCAGGAATCTTCGTTCTGTGTACTTACATCCCACTTTTCAGATATAAGCAGCATACAGTCAGATCAGCGAGAGCTCACGTACATTTACGTATCTTGTCCTATTAGAACAAGCCATATATTTTGTATTTTAGTAGACTTATGTGGGAGAATCAGAAGGGTCACATCTCCCTCTTGGTTTTCTCAGAAGAAAATGAATGTGGTATATAGTTTGTATTGATGCCAAGTACATAATCATATTTTCCTCCTACTTAGGGAACCTTAGCCTCAGAATTTTATGTTAGATGAGCAGATGCATTACATGGGATGTTTTCCAGATTCCTTTTCAAAAATCTGAGTCACTCAGCATTTGCCATGCGAAGTCCTTTACTCTGAAATGACGTCCATAGACCACTTGAATGTGCAACAGGAAACATGCTGAATAGATTATTAGCTTGAATAGCAATTTTTTTACTCAAGTTTGTCATTCAGGTAACAAAATAACGTGTCAAAAAAAATTATCAATTCTATATTTGCACTTGGTTTTGGAAAAAAAAAAAAAAAAAGCCTTGCATTTTTGCTTCATGGATTATACACAACCATGACCTACATGACGGTATCATGTTAGACCAGCTCTGGTAATCTGAAAGTTTCATAAACTTACTCAGTTGAAAGCATGATAAATAAGATTGAGCTAGTGGACAGTTTCAGAAAATACCGCATTGGACAAAATTTCATTATCACTACCACTTTTCTGCAACATTTTGTATGTGCTGTGTTGAGCAGGCTGACTTTTGTGGATCCTCTTAACACTATGATGTACTATGTAAGACATCATCACTAGGTGTAGGTCAGCTATACAGGGTTAGCTCACAGGTCCTCGTCTTTGAGGAGATACGGTGCAAGTAATATTAAGAAGTTTACTTTTTGTAGTTGACTCTTGATACTTTCTACAGTTTACCATGTAAATACCTTCATCTGTGTGATGATTTTACTAATGCTCGTTTTTACCTCCTATTCCATTAATTCTCTGAAGAGTTCAGTTCAGTTCTGTTTGGTGGAAACTGGTCTGATAACTTTACAGAAACCCCTTTTGTAAGAGCATGGGTTTGGTGAACTGTGTGTGTACAAATTTTGGCAGCAAAAATTATTCTGAATAGCACATGGCTTAAAACATCATGATAAGCATGTAGCTCAGAAGAAGACTGAGGAAATAAAGTTTTTTACTGCTGTGTCCATATACATATAACTCTTCTTTCACATCTGCTTTGTATTTTTGTATTTTGTCAGCACTTTGAGCCATAATTCCAGTTGTAGGTTTATTAAGTGAGCTAGAAATAGATTGCAGTAGGTGCAGGTGAAAGCAGCATCTGGATTGCTAACTTTATGATTGTCAGAGTGTAAGGAAAGCTTTACTCTCTGATGTAATGTTGTGCCTCTTGTCTTCCTAAAATAAGAAAAAGAAAGGAAGGATGGATTTTCTTCGGAGTGCTTTGTCTATGGAAGGACTTTATATATAAGGGGCTTTTATAGGAGGGATAAACCCTTATAGATATTCTCTTTGAGTCCTGTCTTAAACATTAACAACTAAAAGATCTTTAATAATAGGAAAAACCCAAATTTCTTAACAAGTGGATAGTGTTTCATTCATGCTATTTCAATACTTTTCTTTTTTAAATGCCAGATTAAAAGTGGCATTTTTAGAGAAGGCTTGGCAATGCTCCCACTTCCTTAAGTGGTTCAAGTAAACTTCTTAATAAAGCCTCTCTAGGCTTGATACCTAACAGATTTGACTAGTCCTGGAAACTTGCATCGTTCGTATTTCAGAGCAGACATCTTCAGTGCCTCTCCTGGTAAAACCAATCATGGCATTCTTCATGGCAAGACTTCAGTCTGACTCACAAAGAGCATAAATCGTGGAGTTGTGGGGAGAAAGCTCGTTCTTACTTTTTGAAGATTTATGTTATGTAGTGTTTGGGTTTATTCTGATTGATAACTGGTGAGGAGAAAGGCTCCCTACTCTTTTAGAGAGGATACCTTTCTAAGATGTGCCTTCCATTGGGACACAAAACCAATCTATATGGCAGAGCTCCATGCCTTCAAAACAACACCCAGGTGGCTGAGGGATTATAAACCTTGGAGTTGGGCAGTTCCAGATTCCTGGTTCTGCAGCAGCCCACTCTGTGAGCTTTCATTTCTTTCCCCAGCCCAGATACGAGCTGGAGATCATACCCCAGAAATAATTCCATTCTTTGTTGGCTAGCTGTTAATATTTTTGGAAACTAAATTGTATTATTCCAGTAGTAGACTTCTCTGAAAATTGTCATGACACCCCCACCTCCCTTATTTCATATTAGTGTATATATATTAGTATATTAATATATAGATTAGTGTATATATATATTAGTATATTAGATGTGATAAGTTGGAGAGTTAGTGGCTATTTTCCCTAGGAGCTTATTGATTTATATATTGCAAACTTGTCTGGGTGAGCAAAGGACTTTTTTTTCCAAGTTCCTCAGCATAGTGGTTTCTCCTGTACATTTCCTGATTGAAAATTCCTTCTCATTTTGATCATTGAAAGACCATTATTAGCTCTTCTTTTACTCTCATGTTATAAGAGCATTTGGGGGGAAGTTAATTAACAGTCTGTCCTCTTTCATATTCAGAGGTTTTTAAAAATCTGTTTGGTTCTTGGGCAAAGCATATATTAAAATAGAATATTGCATGGAAGAGCCACCTACAGATATTACTTCTGAGATAAAAGACCTGATGAAGGCTCCAGTGACTTTCTGTCTTTTTGGCTTAGGATGTATATTGGGCATTTCTATGGTGATTAGTGTTTTATAAATGCCAGAGATAAATGGTCACAAGAAACTGCTGCAAACAGCAATAAGTAAAGGCTTAAACAATCCTCTCCTACCAGCTTTCCCTCGTGATTCACTCCCTGCAAAGCTGCATCTTGCGGGCCTACCTGAATGAGCTAAAAAGCTCAGGTATAGAGCTTATATTATCTTCTAACCAGCTGGCATGTCTGTATTTTCGTTTTATTTAAAAATATATATCACCATTCAGTGGTTCAAATTATATCAATACATTTGTTATAATGTTGGCAGCCTCTTTATCAAAATGGACTTGCCATTTGTGGGGAAAAGTCATAATAAGCCTGCAAATAATGGAAATGCTAAATGACACATGCCAGTCACTGGAGCCCTGCCTGGAACCCAAAGTCTGGCTCAGATCAAGTCACTTGATTGGCAGCACACAATGCTCTCTATATGCCAGCCGGCAGGGTCTCGGTAAGAATAAATCATATGAAGGTGGAATGATGATATTGTTGGCACCTGTCAAGTAAGGTAAAGTCTGTTTTACTTGTAAGTCACAGACTATGGAAAATTGACCAAACCCCTTACGGTGTATCACAGCTGAGCCTGGTGTCTATAAATATCTGCAGGTTGGGTGTCAAATGGAAGGGGCCAACCTCTTTTCTGTAGTGCCCAGCAATAGGACAAAGAAGAATGGGTATAAACTGGAGCATAGAAGGTTCCAGCTCAATGTGAGGAGAAACTTCTTCACTGTGACAGTGTCTGGAACAGGCTGCCCAGAGAGGTGGTGGAGTCTCCTTCTCTAGACACTGTCCTACCCCACCTGGCTCTGTTCCTGTGTGGCCTGCCCTGGATGATCCTGCTTTGGCAGGGGGGTTGGACTCAATGATCTCCAGAGGTCCCTTCCAACCCCGACCATTTGATGATTCTATGATTTTATGTATTTGTACCTGGAGGTCTGTGTAACTCGGGAAAGGAAGAGGGTCATCTAGATGCAAACCTGACTTGAAGCATCTTCTTTCCTAAAGAGGTGGTATAAGTAGAGCTCGTCTCAAAGCCACTATCAGAGTGCTACAATGCATGGAATTGCATTCATCACATTAAACGCACAACTCAAGGGTGAGGCTTTTCAAGAGTATCTTTTCTCGGCAGAGAGATGAACCTCATTCATGCAAAGTTGGTTGAAGACAGTTGCTTTGAGTTCCAGTCAAAACCAACATTGTTGAAGACTGTGATTCAGGTTTATCCCTTATCTTGTTTATTCCACAGTGGGAATGGCTTCCTAATTTGCCAAGGTCGAGCATCTGATTCCTATTAATTCCTCCTTTGATGACAGTGTTGTATGCAAAATTAGAATTAATTGTCTTTCTAAAAGTCCAGCACTTCCAGGAGAGAATCACCACTGGCACCTATTGCTGCTCTCACCCTGATGAATGGGAACACTTCGGCAGCTATATATATATATAGCTATATATATATATTCTTACAAATGAAAAAAAAATATTTAGAATTCCCATGTTATGAAGTCTCATTTTGTTCTCTGCAAAGTAGCAGTAGTAACATGAATATTTTGTCAATTTCAACTTCTTTCTCTGCTGTGTTTAATTTTATTCCTTTTATTGTTGATACCATGGGCCTTACAAAGCGTGTTCAAAATGTCATGTTTCTATCTGGTTTAATCTCTACCAGGTGGTTACTGGATTTGAATGCCTGTAACAAACCAATCTTTCTTAGTATTCTTCCTGATTATTAAATGTTCAATGTGATTGCCTAAAACCTTGTAAGCCTAACGTTTTGAGGCAATAGTAAGGAAAATAAAAATTGCCTCATCTCTTTAGATGTCCGTACGCTCTACATTAATTCATACAGCGGAATTTTTTTATACTAAAGTTTTCTTAAGATATGACAAGTTATTATTTCTTTAAGTATGTACTCTATCCATTATTAAATTGATTATTCAAATCTCATTTAAAGCAAGAGGCCAGATGGCAATATTCCAGTATTTGTTGCTACTAGCAACTACAAACCCCAAACTGAATGGTTTTCCATTATTCACTCTGGATGAAGGGATCTCTTCATTTTACATGCCATAAAAAGAAGCAACACCTAACCGATTACAAAACAAGATTGTTGTACCTATGCTTTATAAAAAATCATTCACTGGCACTCTGTTATACTTGTGGACAACCTAATAAAATAGATTATCTATTTCTAGGTTTGCTATACTTTGTTACCAATTATAATTTTTAGTTAGAATATTATTGTTGTGAAAGGAAGGCACTTTTTGCTTTAACTTGCTCATCTTATGAAACTTTAATTGTCAAGACTGTGGCTATTCTAAGAAAGTCTAAGAAAAAAACCCCAAAATTAAGAAAGGCTCAGAACCTAATTTACCTGATACCTGTGACTCAGGTAAAAGAAAAGTCTATTGAGAGTAAACTCTATATAATAATGGCATTTGACAAATGACGACTGCTGGATGGGTGCTTAATGTCTCTTCAGATGTATCTATGATTTAAAAAATAGTGACTGAACCAGTATCTAGGATTTACTCAAAGTCTCACCTTTTAGCAGTTAGGAGTCCCACAATTGACCATTTCAGTTAATTAGCCAAAAACTGTCAGTAAGGCAACGGCTATCTGGGACTCTTCCTTAATGATGACTTGTAATTGTAAAAAGTGATGTCAGATTAGCTCATTAATTGGTATCAGACGAGATAGTAACAATAATCAAGACAAATAGGCAGAAGTAACTTCATTTTCATATAAGGGCCTGTTTTGCATAGATCTCATTTCTTCATTTATAAGTATCTACATGTTTGTGTTTCCTAATGATGTGTGTGTTTGGCACTGTAGATTTGAAAGCTGGGTATTTTAATGTTACTTAACCAAAACTTTATTTTGGCTCCCTGAAATCAGTAGTAAAATTCGTACTAGCTGTAGTGCATACCACTGGCCCATTGTTCCTTAGTTGCTCTTCAGGCAATAAAATTTCTGGTCCATGACCTGCATTTCTGTAAACTTACTATATGTCAGATCTTGAGTCTAACTTGATTTGTTTCTTAGTCTGGATGGGTCCTAAATGCCAGATGTTACTCAGATTGCTTAATGCACTGCCAGAAAGATCTAAAATGTTGTAGTCAAGAGGCTACCACAAGAAATGTGATAGGATAGGCAAATATGAAAGTGCCCTTTTATTATTTACTCAATGTAAGAAGAGATTTCAGTAAGTTAAAAATTCTCACGACTAACTTTTGAAATAAAATGTTTGGTTAATAGTAAACATGCTCTGCCCCATAATCCAGAGGCTATTCACACTCGTAATTTCCAGGAATAAATATTAGCTTATAAATGCTGTGATGGCAAAATGTGCTAGCATACATGTTAAGTTTCTAATCAAACATTGCAAAAATTCATTAATCAGTATTTCATAGTTCATTACAGTCTGACTAATTTTGAAATCCTTCATGTAAATTGATTAAATGTCTTCGGTATTCAGATAAATGGGCTTTTGTTTTAAACAACCTTTACTGTGAAGTCCATATTTCTCTGGGATTGAGTTCTGGTAACATTTGACTGTCATGTCTGACATACTAGCCAGTTGCCATTTCACCCCTCCTTCCCTTCCTCTCTAATCCAAATATCTCATTGACCAATTGTGAGAAAAATATTCTTAAATCTTCTTGAGACGTAACAGGTCATAGTTAGAAAGTGCTCCGTCATCTACTGTCATCACTCATCAAAGCTTATCTTTTTTTTTTTTTTTTTGTGATGCAACTGTTGCTTAAAGTGTTTAAAGGAACTGCTTTGCTATAAATAATAACAAGACGTGAACATATAGCAGTTACTCTATATGGCAAACAGAGAACGGTCTCCTATAGTCTTCTGGAAAATAAATTCTTCTGAAAGCATAGTGCTGTCTGGAAAAGTAATGGCCATATTCTCATTTACTTTACTGGACAATTTAAATTTTCTACTGGTATTTCTTTTATTTTTATATTTTTTACTGTGTCTTTCCAAAATTTTCATCACAGTTTAATTATTTCAGAGCTCATACAACAGAAATGTAAGGGCCTGAGGATGGCCAGCATATATTAAGTTCTCAAGCTAAAATCTGTGTTGGTCATTCAGCTAATCCTTGTGGAGTCTTCTGTCTACCCAGAAGAAAGGATTTATTCTATATCAACTCTTAGGTATTTTTTTTAAATCCTGGTATACTCTATATCCTGATAGTCTTGTCTGTGATGAGATCTCCAGTCTTCCTTGGATGGTGCCCTTTTTTATCTGCATGCTCTGCCTTGAGTGTTTTCTCTGATGCCAAAGAAAGGAGATCTTGGTTTGCATTCTTTTCTTCTCCTTCCACTTTGGTAAACAAACTAGATCATCTGCAGAGTATGTATACTTTTTTACTGCCAATGCTGCAGTGTGCCCTTTTCATCCCTGGACAAATTATTTCAGGAGTCCAGGTTTCTTCTTGCTTATGTCCTTCCCTTTGTTTTTGTGTGCCAGAAACATCATCTTTCTGCATATTATACGTTCAGAAAACCAGGGAATTGGCTTTGCTGTTAGCTCCCTGGTCATCTCTGAGATGTATGCAAGTCCTAAGATGCAATTACAGCAGCACGACCCTCAGTAAAGGCAGAGCTGCATCTGCTCTAACTAATGCTTTTTTTTTTTTTTTTTTTTTTTTTAATTTAGCAGTTCAGTAGCAGTAACTGTATCTGTAAGAATAAGAAGCAAAGCCAACTTTAACCAAAGATAATTGCCTGCTTTGGAAGAATGTGTGAGTTGTTTTGATTTGATATTTCAAAAGAAATATGAGGATTCCAGAAGGTGTAGAGTGATCAAAAAAGGATGATCTTGGGAAAGCAGAGGACGTCATGAAAACTGAACCCCAAGAAAAATCTAGTAGGCAGTAATGTAGTAGAACTAGTAGACAGTAACACCTTAGAGCTGTTGCCTTTTTTTTTCATGTAGTTTATTTGCAAGCCACAACATCTAGTAGTGAAACTTGCTCCTTCTAATGACCTTGCTCCTTCTAATGCCGTGGACAAACTGATACCAGAGAGCTGTGTCAGATCAGTTTTTTACAGGCTGTACTGGACCATGTATGAGTGGAATATTCATCTTCTTATTATTCTTTGTTAAGTCAGCATGATTAAGCACTCCAGTACACTTTTGACTAAAGGTTTGAAAATCTTCATGTGAAGGTCTCACGTCTTCCTCTTTAGTTGGCACATTCCTCCAATCCCCACTTTGGATTCTTGGCCTTCGCAATCCTTTTGAAAGCCCAGCAGGATGCTAGGGATACCTCTAGCCCACTGAGGAGATGCTTTCAGGGTTGTACTTCATTGCTGGTTTATTTTGAATTCTTTACTTGCTTTAATACTTCCCAGGTTTTGTTCATCCATTAAAAGACTTTCAGTTTTGAGATATAGTCATGAACTTATTTGGATTTTAGAGCAATGACGTTTTAGTGTGACTCAAACTCTGATACTGTAGGTTACTGATTTACAGTGGGAAACCTATCAGTCACCTTCAGCACTCCACAAGACTAGTATTTTATTGTTTAACAGAGCCTTTTGGAGATAGAATGCTATCAGTTAGTTCTTGTATGTTGAGTTCTTATTCACGTGAACAGCCTTGGTTGTTTCTTGGGACCTCTATTGTAGGAACCCTAGAATAAAGCCAAGTTGCTGGAGGAGTTTTGTACCTGCTTTCCTCCTATTAAACTTATATCTGATTCAATTGAAGGGAGCTGTGATGAGTTCAAGGGGCTTTTATGACAGGCTTTGACCTAACTAGTTAAATGAGACTTTCAAAGGTATTAGGCACTTAACCACAATCCCTTGGAATGTCTGGACTCAGATGCTCAGTCTTGTCCCTTGCTGGAATTTGGTGCACAGCTGATACCAAGAGCTGTCAGAAAGTTCATTGGCATTTTGACACAATTGACTGTAATTTGTAGGGACAGAAAGGAATTCTCATTTTCGAACAACTTCTCCTGTGGACTCTTTGATGTCGGGAGTAAAATTTCATTTCTTACCTTTCATGTCAGTCTAGAGAAAAAAAAAAAAAGCAAGACTGGAAAAGAACTATTTCAAGTAAATTGTTTGACACTTCACAGCTTCCAAATTACCTTTATTTCTGCAATGTTATTCCTATGAAGCATTTTATTTAACAAAAGAATAAATCTTTCAGAAAACAATTACATATGGTACTTCTATGCCTATCTCTGTGGTTTCTGAAGTAAATTCTTGTGTAAGGTTTGCAAATTTTAATTCCAGTGGTTATACTTTTTGGTTTTTGTTTAATTTAAGCAGCAGCCTGATCAGTAAGTGTGCAATAGCATGTGTTCCAGCTTTGATTCCTTTAGTAATTTCATAGCAGATGGCTTCAGTACTTACAGGTATAAAGTGAGCAGAATAAAGATAATATGCCTTCTAGTTACCCAGAAGAGATACCAGTATGTGAAAGAAGAAAAAATATTGAAGCAATATGTACTTTTTACCTAGCTTCTGTGAACATAAAGTTTTGAAACAATTTATCCCTCACTTCAGTAATATTTGTGTCCTTCATAAATAATATTTACATAGATTTTATGGAAAAATAGCTCCTCTTACTGCTTCTCTAATAAGAGAGTCTTTGCAAATCTGCTCCATAATAAATTAAAAATAGCTTGCTACATCTATTTTGAAAGACAAAAATGGGAATTAAGTGCCCATCTCCCATTAACTTTTGGTGGTGCCTGATAAAATCTGATGGAAGATTTTTTCCCAGGTACCTCCAAAAGCAGTGGCTGGCAGTTTACTTTGTTTTTAGGAGCAAGAAACTCACTGTGTTACACTTTGCTTTTTCATCTCAGGGAGGCTCAGTAGTGTGCCCTTGTTTTACACTATCTTTTAAAAAAAGATTGATTCATTGATTGATTTTGAAATGTCAGTATTCAAAGTTTGAGGGTGCTGTACCTTTAGCAATACTGGCTAATCTGACAGTTATTGTATTTTCTTTGACTGTAAATATGCCGTTTCAGATGATGATAATGTTTATATTGTTACTTTCTAGTGCATTTTCAAGTTGTGTTTAGCCACACATTCCATGGCCAGCCTCTCCTATCAGATTGAGATGGAGAAATCAGTCTTGGGGAAGGGGAAGGAACAGGACTGGGCAATGTTAATGCTTAAAAGTGATCTAGCAGGCAATGAATTCTCTGTTTCTTATCTGGCTTGTAAGGGAGCCAGACAATGTTATCAATAAGAGGGGTGGAGCAGTTTCAGACAACTCTTATTGTAGAAGGTGACACCCTGTTTTCTTCCAGGTATTTGAAACTGGAAAGCCCATCACAGTTAGAAATGTTCAGTAGAGTTACCTGCTTGGCTTTGGAAAATAAAGCAGAAGAGGTAAAAATCATGACTGTTTTTCCTCAGCTGCTGAATTTTCTGCCTCACAGTGCTCTGTCTGTGCTCCTCACATTCTTCTGGTATATATTTTGTAGAGATATTGCAAAGAAAGGATGGAAAAGTGCAAGAGCAGAGTCACTCATGTTCTGGAGTAGGTATAACTAAACCTGACTCCACAAGCTTAAAGAGGTTCTCAATTTTATTATCATTTTCTCTGCATCAGCTGAATTCTTAACCCTTAGTGATGGCAGCAGCTGCTGGAAATGTGGCTACAGTAGAAATAAGATTGCTCTAGTTCTGGAGGCAATGAACTAAAAATGAGCAATCGTGGTCTAAACAATCTACAGACGTGGGGAGTAAAATATTTCAAATGGCCTAATTAAGTCTGTTGTGCAGCTGAATCATTGATCCAAAGGTTAGTTACTAAAAATGGGGTAATTTGGTGGAAATTTATCCTGGATTAAAAATTATGAAGTAAAATAAGGAAACAAAAAAATGGGGGGGGGGGGATTTGTCTATAATTAAGATTTCTCCATGTGTGCTGGATTTTTTTCCTCCTCTCATCAGACTTTAAATTTATTAACCTGAAAATCACTTAAATCTGTCCTATATACAGTACCCATAAGTTCAATGTGAGTTATTTCCTCTGGCAATTAAACTGTAGGGAGTTTGCCAAATAAAACCAGGATAAACTTGGTGATACAATGGTGATTTAACTACTTTTTGTTCTCATTTACACTGGCAAATTTGATCTGGATTAGCCAAGAGGAGCTACGTATCTAACAAAACGTTTGACAAAAAATTAAGAGAAAGTGTCTTTCTACTGAAACCATTTCTCAAATCTGGAAAAAAAAAAGGTGCTTTCTGAAAATATTGTCCATACACTAATAATTATGTTAAAAGCTTTTGCTAGACTTGGAGTCTAAGCAGCTATCATTAGACAAGGGGTAGCTGTGCAAATCCAACTTGAGTTGCCATTATTAACCATTAATCTTAAAATAGATGAATCCATAGACACTGGAATGATACACTGATAATTTAATATAAATGTATTAGGCTTGCTAATAATATTCTGCCAAGGACTGTTTTAAGCTTGTGAAAAAAAGCACAGACTAACTTATAGTAATAACATAATTTTAGACAATGTCTTAGTTTGGGGAAATATGTTTTATGTTACAGATTTTCAAAAGATAAAAATATTTTAAAATGTTCTCCTTATGCTTCCATTGTATTTTTATTTTATTGCTGGCGATTTCTACTTTTGACTAGCTAATGGGAATGTATTTTTTCTCTGTATTGCTATTACCTCTTCCTGCTACTTTCCAGGTCACTAATTTTTCTGCTTAGAGTTCATTCTGCTTAGACCGATATGCTGTCTTTTTTAATGAGGTTATTTCTGGGTTATTAGCCTTCCTGTTATATGATACCTTACGTGAAAGATCTAATTGATGTAAATCAAACATAGCTTGCAGAAGAAAATCAAAATGATCTTTTAGATATTTTGTAGGTTCATGTGTATCTCAGAAATTTTGTATTTAAAGCTCCTTTTTAGACAAGAGGCTTCTATGTGGCTAATAACACAAATAAATCTTTTTTTATTCATACATTAGCAAGTTCAAAGAAGTGGAAATTGAAGAAATGCATTGGCATTTTGGTTTGCTGAATAAGCTTTAGATGGAAATTACTCTGAAAAGTATTTGGTGGGAGGGGTTTAATTGTACAGTTCAATAACCTCAGTAACATTTTTTTTTATTAAAGCATTCTTATATAAGCCGTTAAGCTTTAGGTTAATTTTTACTGTTATTTTCTGGTTATATTTAATAACAACCATTGGAAATACAACTAAGACCGTGCTATACCTTGTTAACACCTTTAAATGGATTACATGTATGCTGCCCTTTTAGACTTATTTTTGTTGCAAATTTTGCAGTCCAAAGGAGGGTGTTGTTATGTTACACATATTAAAAGCATGTTGTTTCCCAGGAATTTCATTTGTGGTATTCAGTAGTGGCAAAGGGAATTGTGTGACTTACTTATTCATTTATTTTTAATATACATTATAGTTGTATAGGAAAGTAAAATGTAATTTCTTTTTTTCATCCACATTGGCTTTCCCTTCCTTCTTGTTTTTTAACCTCAGATGAAATGTTCTAGTTTAAAGATACATGAGTGACCTTTATGTATACCAATATACAGTCTTCTATACCATCTGTGCAAGTTTTACATAATATATAACTACAAAAGACGTGTTTCTTGAAAAAATAGCTGGCACAATACGCCCTGATTTACCTAGTTGAATATTTAGATATGTATTGCATGGGAATTTAACAAGTTTCATTGCATGGGAATTTAAAGTTCTATTGCATGGGAATTTAACAAGTTCTATTGCGTTGGAATTTAAAGTTCGATTGCGTTGCAATTTAAAGTTTTATTGCATGAGAATTTAAAGTTTGATTGCATTGGAATTTTAAGTTCTATTGCATTGGAATTTAAAGTAGGGGGGTTTTTTATTATTATTATCATTTTATTTTGCTTGTGTTTTAGACTTGGAGTATATAGCAGTGTCAACCTCTGCTGCCACACCTTAGTTCTATTTAACACATGTACAAAATTTTTTTTTCTGCAGAAAACTGGGACAAAAATCTTATTTTGATCTTCTTTACAGATCTATAATGAAAGACAGTCAGTCTGTAATAAAAAAAGCCTTTTAAGCTAACAGGATACATTTTGTTTTGCTTTTGCTTAGAGCTAAGAAGCTCTCCATTAGTATTCCTGAATCACTGGAAATATTTTATTTCCCAAGAACTTGAGAAAATTCCTGTGCTTGAGGAATACAAACTTAAAATGTTGGAATGTTTCCTAAATCTTCTGAGAATGCTTCGTGTCAATGAATTGTTTTGTGGGAACCTGAGCAGGCCCAGACTGAGCTGCATGTTCTGGAAATTAAAGGAATGTATTTGACTATAGACAGTATGTTTGCAAAACTTCCTGGTGATAAACAATACATTGTATGAGAAATTATAGTGAAGAAAAACATACATCACAGAAGATAACATCAGTCTAAGCAACAGTTTAGGGGCTTTTTTTCTTGCTGCCAGTGAATACAGAAGAAATCGCAACAGTTCATGCAAAGGCATTTCCCTGTTGAAGGTGAGCTAGTCATTGTTAAATGAAAGAACAAAGATGATAATGATAGGTAATTTTGAAGAAGTTAGAATTTTGTGATTGTCAAAGACAGATGTGAATTTTGGCAAGTAGAGTTAGATGTGCCAGGTTTTAATCTGGTGACTTTTAGTGCACCATTTTGACATTACAGATTTAAATTATTTGCATTAGTTTCACTAACATAGTTTTCCCAAAAGTAGCTGCATGTTTCGTGATATTTCCAAGTATGTAAATTACTGTTGTTTAAGATCTTTAATGTGAACTAAGGACTTCAAAGGACATAACAAAAGACTTAAGCAAACTGAGTTTAAGCTAGAAAATAATTTATGTCACTGAAGCACATAAATGGGGGGGGGGGGGGCAAAAAAACCGCAACTGACACCTTGGTGGGGGGGGGGAAAAAAAAAGAAACATAGAAATGGGAATTCCCTTCCAAACATAAAATAGATCCAGACTAACTGG
>JANHGN010025669.1:0-53778 GCA_024605025.1 Megaceryle maxima | reverse complement strand
AAACAACAGCAAAACAAACAAAAAAATCCCCAAACAAACAAAAAAGAACCCACAAAAACCACAAAAAAAAAAAAAAAGAAAAAAAAGAAAAAAAAGAAGAAAAAAAAAAAGATGGTTCCTTAGTGAGGCAAAGAGAAAAGAAGAGATTCACCAGGAATGCTAGTCCAGCTGTTCACATTTCCATCACAGCTTTGCTCCTCCTGTTTCTACTGGCTGTGGTGGCCAAAATGTCCAAAGAAGCCTACCTCTGTGGACCTCCCACATCTCCCTAAAGCTCTCTAAATTAAAGCTCTCTAGATTAAAGTTTTCACATCGATGTGCCTTCCCAGATGAAGAAGATACAGAAAAGTACCACTTCCGTGGTAGTTTGGATGGGACCATCTTGCTCAAGGAGCTACAAAGACATTGGCTCTCAGAACCAAGGAAGGGGGTCAGGTCTCTTTTATTGATCATTGGGGACATAGTCCACCCCAGGCCACACACAAGTATCTCACCACAGTCCCAGGCTGTCCCCAGCCACTCTTAGTGCTTTCCTTCCTATCCCATTTCCTTCTCAGTTTCACCAGGAGATGCTCATCATCCAGATCTCTTGGCCTGGCATATGCAAAGGTGGAAGCTTCCTATAGGACAACAAATCAGCCGTATCTGAGGACAGTTTCCCAAAAGACTGTACCTGCTGCACTGTTCACCCCCAGGTAGTTCTTCCTCTCAAATTCTGCAGAAGTTTAAAATATTCAGTTATGTTTGATCTGATGAAGAAGGGGTTATATTCTTTTTAAACTTCTTGGTAATATCTTCTTGCAATTATTTAACATTAGTATTTTCTTGTCCTGTAAAAAATGTAGTTCTCCATCATCAGGAACGTAAGAATCAGAGAACAAAATAAACTTGAGCAACCTGGTCTAGTGGAAGGTGTCCCTGCCCATGGAGGCAGTTGGAACTACGTGATATTTAAAGTCCCTTTCAACCCAAACCATTCGATGATTCCATGATTCTGTGATTCTATGATTTTTAAAAGGTTTTCCTATGTGAAAGAGCATAGGAGTGAAATGCTCACTTTCATCCTCACAAAATAAATGTGGATTCTATACCAATTTTGAACTACATGAAAGTCTTGAGGGGCTGACCAAGGGCAGAGTTAAGGATACTGGGAAACTGCACATTAACATCTTGGAATCCTTTGAAGTTTAACATTAATTCTGCATGTCTAGGTTTATTGCCCTTGGCTCCAGGATAAATGTAACATCCCTGGAAGTTATTTTGTCATAATTACTGATCTGCAGTGCCAACTTTAACTGTGTCTCAGGACTGATGCCATGGTCCCGTCAGAGGTGGTGATCCCATATGCAGTGAATGGCTTGGTCCCATTCAGAAAAATAAGACGTGTCCATAATTTTCTGAAAATTACTTCAGACTAAGGGGAGTGAGGTTTCAGTCCTACGAGGAACAACAAAGGGACCCACACTGGAGAGAGAGGGAGGTTTTTTTCCTCATAAGTGGCTATACCCTTCATCCTTTGCTGAGGGAGATTCTTTCAGCTATAAAGAGTAATGGAGAAGAAGAGGAATAATCATTAACCATAAAGAAAGCCATTTCAAATACAATGCAGGACAAGGTCTGAATGGAGTTTCAGCAAAACATGGGGCCCAAATCTACCTTATTTTACTCTCAAAATCACCAGGGCAATAAAAAAAATAGAATCATAGAATGGTTTGGGTGGGAAGGAACCTTTAATGCTCATGTAGTCCACACCCCCTTTACTGAGCAGGGACATCTGCAACCAGAGCAGATTGCCCAGAGCCTTGAGCAACCTAAATTGGAATGTTTCCAGGGATGGGGCATCAACCACCTCTCTGGACAACCTGGGACAGTGTCTCGCCACCCTCCGT
Organism: Megaceryle maxima; assembly: GCA_024605025.1. NCBI lineage: Eukaryota > Metazoa > Chordata > Aves > Coraciiformes > Cerylidae > Megaceryle > Megaceryle maxima. Next base: position 51,889 of record JANHGN010025669.1, on the reverse strand, counting down.
GTAAAAAATTTCTTCCTTAGATCTAGTCTGAATCCTCCCTTTTTGAGTTTAAAACCAGGTTGCTCAGAGAAGCCATGGATGCCCCCTCTCTGAAAGTGTTCAACATCAGGTTGGATGGGGCTTTGAGCAACCTGGTCTAGTGGAAAGTGTCCATGCCCATGGCAGGGGATTGGAACTAGACAAACTTTAAGACCCCTTCCAACCCAAACCATTCTATAATTCTATGTTTCCATCTCATGTAACATGATTTACTACAGTGTGGTCTCAGACATGAGAAAAGCAGGCATTTGAGCTGGGCTACCAAATTAGCCAAGATTTTGACACATGCTACCTCCAGAGTGGCTTTCAGTAGTGTCCCAGCCAGGACTGGCATGATGTATCTGCTTATCATAGCTCACCAGGAAGATCTAATGCTGGCCACCTCAAGCTGTCCAGGCTTGGCAGAAGCAACATTGCAAATGCATGTCTTAGATGGAGAGGATATTTACTCAGGCTAATCTGTGGTCAGTACTTCCAGGAGCCACTTGAAGCACAGAGAACTCACAAGAACACCCAGAATCCCTTGTTACAGCACTCCATCTCCAGGAAACAGGTAAAACTCAATGATATGGGCCCAAGAGAATCGTGTGTTATTTTCCCATGAACAGTTTCTCATGGGTAAGGAAAGCTGGACCAAACAGAGAGGTGCTCCATGAAATGGAGGGAGGTGGATGGGTAGACAGACAAAGCCACACACGTGAGAAAATCTAAGACCTTCCTTTCTCTTAACAGCTAATTTGCAGAAATGAAGCCCTGGAGAAAACTTTGAACTTGAAGACAACCCCTCAGTGAGGAGGAGATAAGAGGAGGGTTTCTCTTCTCCCCAGATCTCTGCTGCAGATACAAAGACATGAATTGGTCTACATGTAGCTGAAGAGTTTATCACTCACTAGTTTCCCAGAGAGCAAAGCTAAGAGAGAATTTTTCTACTTCTAGACAAAAAAAAATGGAGTTTTAACGATATTGAAGCATTTTGCAGATACATTTCAATTTCATTGAGTTTTTGGTGCTTAAGTTCCCTTCCTAATTCCAAGAAATTAAAAATAGCATGAAGCACATTAAAAGAGACATTTTCATTTTGCAGCTGAGAACAACTATTCAAATTCATCTTGAAAAAAAAAAAAAAAAAAAAAAAGGCAAAACTTGCAGCCAACTTGGAGCGTTCTTAATTGAAACAAAATATTTCAGCCTGCTCACAGCCAAACATCTCAATTGGCCAATGACAGTTTTTTTCCAAATGGTCAGTCTGCTGAAGTACATAAAGAAATGTTCATTTCCATTCCAATCCAACTTCAAGAATACTGGTAAACCTGATGTGTTTATATCCTGCCCTGCTTTAAGAGCACACCCAAGTTCTCTGCCTGTCCAAATTTCCCTTCTGGGTTTCTGCTGGTCTTACTGCAGCCCCATCTCCTATTGGATGAACCCACAGACTTGGGCAGGCTGGTATATCACTACCAAGAGCACTGTGCATCAGCATTCACATTCATCCCTCCACAACTTCAGCCCATCCCCAACTTCAGCTGATCAGCTTCAAACCCTTCCCAATCACTTGTACTCACATGGTGCTGGCTCTGGCATGACTTCCAAAGAGATTTGGGCTAACAGCTTCAAATCTGGGATGGATTGTTTCCCAGTTCCTTTCTCCTAAGCAAGGATGTATTGCTGGCTGCTCCCTACTCACAGATAATCAGATCGTACTATGGCTTATTTTTCCCTCAAGCAGAGCTCCTCATTCTGGCACCGAGTTCTGCCACAGACAGAGCTTTCCCATGGACTTTAGGGTTGGACCACAGCAAGAGAATATGTTTTTTTCACAGAGGTGCTCTGAATATGGAGTTTTTCAGAGGCTTTGTGGGCTGCAAAGTCACCACTAAACATGGCTTAACTCTGGCAGTGCTGGGTTAATGTTTGGACTTGATGATCTTAAAGGTCTCTTCCAACAAAAACTGATTCTATCATTCTGTGATAAACAATGCCCCTCAGCACCACATCTACATGGCTTTTAAATCCCTTCAGGGATGGGGACTCCATCATTGTCCTGAGAAGCCTGGGACAGGCCTTGACAACCCCTTCAGTGAAGAAACTGTTCCGCATGTCCAACCTAAATCTTCCCTGGTACAACTTGAGGCTGTTTTAATTTTGTCCTATCACTTGTTACTTGGGAGAGCAGACAAATCCCACCTGGCTCCAAACTCCTGTCAAGGACTTGTCAAGACTGAGAAGGTCTCCCCTGAGCCTCCTTTTCTGCAGGCTCAGCAACCCCAAGTCCCTCAGATGCTTCTCACAGACTCATGCTCTACACCCTTCCCCAGCATTGTTGACCACCTCTGGACATGCTGCAGCCCCTCAATGTCTTTCTTGGAGTGAGGGGCCCAAAATTGAACCCAGAATTCGAGGGGCAGCCTCCCCAGTGTCCAGTCCAGGGAAAAAATATCTGCCCTAGTCCTGCTGGCCATGCTACTGCTGATCCAAGCCAGGATGCTGGTGTCCTTCTTGGTCACCTGGGCACATACTGGGTCATCTTCAGCCAGCTGTTGACCAACATCCCCAGGTCCCTTCCTGCTGGGCAGTTTCTAGACACATGTCCCCAAGTCTGTAGCATTACAGGGGGTTGTTGTGACCAAGGGCAGGATCTGGCACTTTCCCTTGCTGAACTTTTTACCATTGGCCTCAGCTCATGCCGCACAGGTCCCCAAAGGAAGCAGAGATACCATGCACAGAAAGCTGGTGTTGAGTGATGGTCCTTTCTGTCAGTCAGAAAGGGATGCAAACCACTTTGGAGGTCTACTTTTTGCTTCCCACAGAGTGCATCCAGGTCAGCAAGTCATAGAGAAGGAGGGAACAGTGCAGAGTCTGTGCATGGGACTATCTCAGGTCTGACAAGGCTACTTAGTACTTTTTAAAGCAAGACACCAAGACTGGAGTGAATCTGGAATAACAATAACTGATGGAGGCCATCCCACAATGCTGTAGTCAGGAGGATGAGCAGCTGGGGCAGGGAATCCATTATTTTTCCTTTGGCTTTGCAACGCTCAGGGCATGAAAGGGCATCTCTTTAAGGTGTTGCTATCACACACATCATTAAATGAAACAATCCTCCTGCCTGGACTTGCTGGAGGGCAACTCCCATGAAGGGCACAGACCATGGTCCTTCTAGAAACAAGATAGATAATGCGAAGAGAGTGTGAATTCACAGGAGAGGCGACCTTCACCCATCTGCTTCATCCAGCTGGAGAGCTTACTGGTGAGCAATGGGAAAAAAAAAATAACAGCAGGCAAGATAGAAACTCATGCTAGAAGGTGAAAATGGGAAAAGTGAGCTTGCAAAGGAGACAATATGACAGAGAAGTCGAATTTTGGAACTGGTAGAAAAGGGAAGAAAGGAGAAAGGGACATAAACCAAGAAGCACTGAAGCACATTCTTCAGAGGTCTGTGGCCTGCAGAGGCACAAGAAGAAATAACTTACTCTACTGACCATTTGGGAGGGGAGAGAGGCCTATGACACAGTCTTCTTTCTGCCTCCCTCCTTCTCTCCCTCCATCTCAGACAATCAAGTGAATTAAGTTTGCAGAGTTACGTAGGAGGCATCGGGCGTCAGATACAATTACTCACCCGCTGCATCATAATTACTGCAAATGGTCCATTAAAGGAAAATTATCATCAATATGATATTATCAGACAGCGGGTAAATGAATAAAGGAAAGTGCTTATTCTTCCATTGTCCTGTTAATAGAGACGTCTTTGAAATTGATAATGTGAAGGATGCCACCTCACTGGGGACAGTGGGACAGTGGAATGGGGAGGGGAGCTGTGGGGGATCACACGCACAGGACCCACCCTTTGGGATGGAGGTGCAAACGTAGATGTGCACCTTCATCTGATTGTCCAAGTGGCAGGCAAGGTGAATACACTGGGACTCTTGGGCAAGGTATGATCTCTGTTCAGGACAGCCTCACACCACCATCCCTTCTGTCCAAGGGATCCAGTGTCACCTTCCACAGATGGTGTTTTAAACTCAATGTCAACAAAGTTTTAGGGAGAAGAAACCAACACAACATGCATCCCAGGCCAGAGCCAGATCATCAGCCTCATCTTGCTGTTAGGAGACTTTTCTTCTATGCCTACATCTGGGATGAGCTACACCTGGAGATGATGGGATCCAAGTTACTCATTGGGTAAAGAAGTTAACACTTATGCTGAAATCAGGCCACAGCTTTAGAAAAGTGTTAACTAATTGCAGCTCTGGATCAGCAACAGTGATGTTTCTGTGTGTTGTTGGGCTTTGAGCATCTAATACCTCCAGGAAGCTCAACCTCCACCTTCAGAGCTGAGAACAGGTGTTTTGGAGGTAAAAGATTGAGGACAATTTTGTGCTGGAGCAATGAACGACCCATACCCAGGATGGCATGAGGTATACTGCAGAATGAGAAAAATAAGGAGAGAAGTAGATGAGATCTGTCTCCTGTGGGTTACCAAGAGATGTCTCAGATGCTCAGACCACCTGAATAAAGTCTACCTGTGAGACAAAGCCCAGTTGTCTTGCGAGGGCATCCCAGGGTTTCAGACAGGGCTAGAGGTGCAACAGAGTTGTAGGATCATGGAGTCATAGAATTGTTTTGGTTGAAAGAGGCTTTGAAGATCATCAAGTCCAACCATTAACCTAGCACTGCCAAGCCCACTGCTAAACCATGTCCCTCAGCACCACATCTACATGTGCTTTAAATCCCTCCAGGGATGGGGACTCCACCACTGTCCTGGGCAACCTGGGACAGGCCTTGACAACCCTTGCAAGAAAGAAATTGTTCCTCATTTCCAGCCTACACTTTCCCTGGTGTAACTTGGGGAAAAGACACCAAACTTTTTCCAGCCTTCCTGCTTCCAAATCTGGGAGACCTCTTGCACAATCAGATGTGTCTAATCCTGCTGTAGGTGTGTTTTACATACCCGTGTCATGGAGATAAAAGGCTTTTTGATGAGATTTATCTGGCTAGATGGTGTGTCTGTAATGGAAACACCTCCATCTTTTCCCATTGATGGAGAATGAGCTGTTACAGATAATGGAGTTGAGGGAACTTTTCCACTCTTTCTAAAGCAGAAAACTACATCTGAGTGGACAACTTGTTCTCTCGCCTTTGTGGATGTCACATATCTAAACTTCTGGTTGCAAAAGGAGCCTAAACACACTACTCATATGTACACAACTATGTGAAGACTCCCAGAACAGAAAGTATGAATCCTAACCTTTAAGCAACTGGAAGGACACCTATGAGCTCCCCATATTCATCTGAGTGACATCCAGTTGCTGTGACTCCTGGTCTCATTGTGATTACAATGTGACAACTCATTTCAGTGCCAGAAGCAGGTCAACAGACCCCGAGACTGATTGTGGGGCTAAGTTATCACAAGGTCTACACTGCAACACAAACATCCTTATGTGAAAACGTGGTCTGAACCATGCCAAAACTTGCTTGAAAGAGATAAAGTCTGCTAGGACATTCTTGACCCTTTGAGGCTGCTACACACCCTGTGGTCTGCCCACTAGCAAGCTGGTGGGACCACCTCCAGCATAGGGAGACGTTATCCACATCTCTATATGTTTAGTTCCAGACCAGGATGACCAGAACAAGATAGTAGAAAGTAAAGTGACATCGGTAAAGTGGAGGTGGGATGGGAAGCAAAGCCAGCCAGAGTCAGCCCCAGCTGCAGGCCCAAGGAGTATCCTCAGTTTAGTTTCCTAACAGACACCCAGTGAGAAGCAGTAGAAACACCCACCACTCATACGCTGTTGAGGTGACCTGCTATAACAGGGTTGCCTTTACCCTCCTCCAAAACATCAGTGGCCAGACACCAGCATGACAAAGACTCTTGTAAGGCCATAGGACAAGGTAGATGGGCTCTTTCTAAGGGCAAGCAGCCCCACCGTCTCCTTCTCCACACTCTTCCAAGAGTCCCCTGTCCCAAGAGGCCCTTGGATAGGTAGCCTTCACAGAAGAGTGAGCATCTGGCCAGAGCAGGAATACGCCTGCGGGGCCAGGTTTGGTAAGGCAGCAACGGAGCTGCATCGATCTCAAGTGTAGAAAATAGTCAGTGAAGGGAGTAAAGCGGATCTGCTGCTATTCATTTCACAGCTGTAGTGGGATTAGTGGAACGAGGGCGATGGGGTAAGCTGCCCCTTTTATCTCATTCAAACATGTTGCTAATTCAGCAGAGCACCGCAGCCAGGAGCAGCTCCCAGCCTAATCCACTGTATCATTCTCACCCAGCGTGAAGAAACGAGAATTTTAATCCACTCCCCACCTCCCCCAACACACCCACCCCCCCACCCTACCCCATCAGCTGCTCCAGCGGGCTCTGCCTGGCCTAACCAGGCATGGGGATCCACTCCATGCCTGGCACTGCTTCTCCTGGCCTCATTGACTGGCTTGCTGGGAGATGGGAGAGCTGCAGCTCCCACTCTTGGCTCCATGGCTACCTAGGGAAGTGGTGGAGTCCCCATCCATGGAGGTATTTCAAAGCCTTGTAGATATGGCATTGGGGAACATGGTTTAGTGGTGACCTGGCAGTGGTGGGTTAACAGTTGGACGTGATGATCTTAAAGGTCTCTTCCAACCAAAACGATACTATGGTCCTATGGGCTGAACTGGGCTGTCAGTGGTCCCATGCAACACCAGGCTCCTGGGTGACCAGGGGAACAAAATACCAAGAGCATCAAGGGTAAATACATCTTCAGGGGATTCAACTGATGTTTTTTGACATGTGGGTTGGGTTGTTTTAAGGATCTTCTTACAAGTCAGGAAAGATGGTGGTGGAGAGGTGTTGTTTCTGTGGCACTATGCTAGATGCCACAAGGACAGACATTGGCCCAGACAGATCTCCAAACCTGGTAATTTAGGAAGAGAACAAATCAGCAGGTGACAGAGGATGTGATGTACAGGTCTTAACACCCCATGGCTCTCTTTGAATTCTACAGGGGGGTCAGAGCTTCCCTTCTAGGCAACATCTGCCTTTCAAAGCATATGCAACAAACTGTGAGATATCTCCCTTCCTCTGGAAACACAGTCCCTAAATCAGCTTCCACCATGAAAAATGCCACTTGAGATGTCACCCTTCTGAAAGCCAGACTTTCTGCACTCCAAAGCCTTTCAGCCATGCCTTTGTTCTCAAGGAAATATTGATCCACAGCCGTGTCCTATGGCTTCATGGTTTCACCTGTGAAACTCAAAGCACTGTAAGAACTGAGGCATCATGGCCCAACGTAACAGATGACAAAACTGAGGTGGAAGAGGAGGCTCTGGCTTGCTATAGGTCACATAACTGTTGGACTCTGAAATTCTAGCAGAAGTGATGTGTCTGAGCACAGAGAGAAAAACAAAAAAAAAGAATTTTTAAAATTGGCTCTGAACCTTCAAGGCCATGCCTAAAGATAAATTTTAAGTAACAGGCGCAATTCCCAATACCTGTGGTAGATCTTACACAATATTTGTCTGGATAGCCAGTGCTTACACCTTGTCCTCACCACTGATAGCTCATGGCAGCTGACTCGCATCCAGACATGCCTGTACACACCAGCATGGACTAACAATACCTTCCCCAGGTCTCACTGTGGCTCTGCTTGTAAGACCTCCCAAACCAGTCTTAAACACAGGCCAATAAAAGCCAATTAGGACTGCGTGCAACAGATGAGAGTCACGAAGGTGCCATCACACCACTGAGTCCTTCTTTGCGACAAGCAGCACCTGCGAACAAGGCAGTAACAGCAGAGCCTCCAAAAGCATCAACATTTATAAACCTTGAAGTCACCTTCAAACTATTCAGATTCTGTTGGGCATCTTTTGATATCATTCAAGTCTAAATTATGCTTCCTGTTTCTCCTGCAAAGAGCTGGGATGTGCCCCAAGGTCCCCTTGCACTACATCAAATGACCCCTGCTTAGTTTTTCCTTTGTAGTGTAGAAATTCTCCAGAGCTGTTCTAGATAGAACCGAGGATGAAGCTGTTAGCTCTGGTATTAGGAACAGCCAGAAGCCCAATACAGTGTTAAACCAATGTATAAATTATGCAGATCACCCCACCAAACCCTGTAAACACAGCAAACCCTGATGGTTCAGCAAGAGATCACACCACCGATTGAAGGAAGGAGAAGAAGCAAAGAAATCACAACATGATGTGATAAATTTCCCTAAATTTTTGTAACAGTAGTATTGTAGAGAGAATCATGCATTCAACTTGGAGACTCTAAGAGGTTTTAGGTGGAAGCACACCTTAACAAAACTGAGGCGAGAATCTCTCTCCCAGGGACATATTTGCCCACTTACTCCTCTAGAGGAAACACCAGAAGTGCTTTCTGGTGGAATCCAAAAAGTATTCTGAGTGGGGTTTTTGCTGCAAGTGGCAGAAATCAGCATCAGATCAGTCAGTTTGGTGAAAAGTCTGTATTCAGGAAAACAGGGTTTCCCCACAGGACCTAAAGCTCAGAAAGGCTGTGGAGTCTCCTTCTCTGGAGAGATTCCAAACCCTCCTGGATGTTATCCTGGGCAACCTGCTGTGGGTGACCCTACTGGAGCAGCGGGGTTGGATGAGATGATCTTCAGTGGTCCCTTCCAATCCCCATGCTGTGATCCTGTGAAGTCCTCATCCTGAGTTCAGGCAGGCCTGACTGTGCAATGTGAATGTTCTTGCTCAGACAAAAAAAAGAGTCTGAGATAACAAATTCAGACACTGGGGGCTCAGCTTTTTGCTTCTCCCTGTTTCTCAGAGTGCCCACATACCCTTGGATATGATCAATCTCCACTGAAATAGCTCAAGCAGCTCCTGATCCCCATGAGGGCTCAACCCATCCTCATGCAGAGAGGAGATGCACAGACCATGGCAGAGCAAAGCAAGGATGAAAAGCTAGCGCCTCTGCCCCAGACCAGACTTGGTGCATTGCAGCTATGCACAGTCCTGAAACATCTGGAAAATGTCCAAAACCAGGTAAACAGACCAGAGAGAAGGACTGGGATGGGTACTCCTTTGCACAACACCAGGGTGGCCTGAGTCCCTGCATCCCTCAGGGACAGACCCAAGGACAAAGTTTCCCATTGGGGTAGTGCCTCAGGGACACTCCCTTTGGGGTTGAAGCTAAAAAAGCCCAGATTCAACCTCCTTGATCCCAACCCCTCTGCCTGCTCCAAGGCTCCCCACCAAACACCTCCCTCCCCATGAGACCCCTGAACCTCTTCCAGTCACACACCAATAAAAAGGGCATTATTAACACCCCTCTGTCTCCACTCCCTTCACGCTCTCTGATGGGCATTGAAACCTCCCTGAATTATGCTGATTACGATTTAATTACATTTAAAGTCAATCAAGAGCTTCTGGAGCTGAGTGGCTGTTAAAGGGGCTGTAGGGGAGGGGTGGGAGGAAAGGATGGGACAAAGACCCCCATAGCTGATGTGCCTGCATGCACACACACCTCCTTATCATCAATCATTATCATCAATCTATTTTCTGTCCCTCCTCTCGTTCCCTCCCCCCTCTGCCCACCACCCACCTACTTTTCTGAGCTTTCCTGGGCTTTTTGAGGAGCATCCCCATAGCAAAGTCCCACAGGGAACTAAGGGGGGGCAGGAAGGGAGGTGGAGGAGGGCTGGAAAGAGGGGGGACAAGGCAGGCAGCAACAGCTTCTCCTGCTCCCAGCCACCTCCACTCCTGTGTCATTGAGGGATGGCATGCGCCTTGGTTTTAATTAGATGGAGGTAATTGCCTCAGTGCAGAATAACATTGTTCGCACTGGTGGGAAGGGAGAGGGGCTTCAGGCTTGACTGCCCCCAGGAGCTGGGGGAGGGAAGGTTTTACTGCATGATGCTCTAGGGGCACAGAGGGCTTGGACTGAGTGATGAGACTAATTCCCTGCTCCAAGAGGACAAGGGCAACTGGGGTGGCTTAACTCTTGCTGTGAATGAGCCTGATTGTGGCCAAAAGCAGGGGGGGAGAGGGTCCAGCCTTGTGGCATGAGTAGGAGTGGTGGCTGCCCAAGGTCCCCTCTGTGTGACTCCCCACAGTGTGTCCCTTGGGGAAGGTTCAGAGCACCCTAGGAAGAAAAAGAGGACAAGGAAGGTCAGCAGAGGTGAGTGGGAGGATTGCCTCACACAATCTGCAGCCTGGGTGCTGCAACACGCAGCAGGATCCCATGGGACGACACAAAGCATTGCCATGGAGCCTGGCATGTTCACACACTGTGCCAAAACATAGAAACATAGAAATGTCTGGGTTGGACGGCACCTCTTAGAGGTCATCTAGTCCAACCCCCCTGCTGAGAGCAGGGACATCCTCAACTAGAGCAGGTTGCTCAGAGCTCTGTCAAGCTCCACCTTGAATGTCTCCAGGGATGGGGCCTCAACCACTTCCCTGGGCAACGTGTTCCAGTGCTCTGCCACTCTCATGGTAAAGAACTTCCTCCTTATTTCTAATCTAAATCCACTCCTTTCTATTTTAAAACCATTGCCCCTGGTCCTTTCACTCCAGGCCTTTGTAAACAGGCCCTCTTCAGTCTTTTTATAAACTTCTTTCAGATACTGGAAGGTGGCTGTTAGGTCTCCCCAGAGCCTTTTCTTCTCCAGGCTGAATAATCCCAGCTCCCTCAGCCTGTCCTCACAGGAGAGGTGTTCCAGCCCCCAGGTGATCCTTGTGGCCTCCTCTGGACCCCCTCCATCAGATCCATGCCCTTCCTGTGCTGAGGGCTCCAGAGCTGGATACACTATTCCAGGTGAGGTCTGACCAGAGCAGAGTAGAGCAGCAGAATCACCTCTCCCAATCTGCTGGCCACACTTCTTTTAATGCAGCCCAGGATGCAATTGGCCTTCTGGGCTGCAAGCACACACTGGCTGCTCAGGTCCAGCTTCTTGTCTACCAGCACCGCTAAGCCCTTTTCTGCAGGGCTGCTCTCTATCACCTCCTCCCCCAGCCTGGATTGATACTGGGGATTGTTCCAGACCAGGTGCCAGACCCTGCACTTGCTCTTGTTGAACCTCATGAGGTTCACCTGGGCTCACCTCTCCAGCTTGTCCAGGTCAAAAAGAGCTTGAAACACAGAAAGAAATGAAACCTCTGGAGCCTTGATCTCAGCCCTGCTCCTTTGCCTCCCAGTTCTGGTAGGAAGTTGCTTCCTGAGCCCTGGAGACACACAGGTTGAGCACTAAAGCAAGACATTTGATTGTCTTCACCAGCAGATCAGCATGGCGGCCTCATCTGTAGTGCCTGCCAGGGTAACCACCCTTGTCTCCACCAGCCCCCAACCATGTCCACAAGCCACCTGGGCCCACAGCAGCCAGCTGTGTTAAGCCCAGTGTAAACAGTTAGTGATGGTGACTGAAGGATCATGCTGTGGTTCTGGTTAGTATGCAAATCCAGATGACAGTGACTGCACCCCAGAATGTTCCTGGGTGTGCTTCCTCCCCAGAGATTTTTGTGGCAGCAGAATGGAGCTGACTCAGGAGCTGCACATTGCCCTAAGCACCCCAGGACATGGTGTCTCTTTGAAACAAGTGCTTTGAAAACTCCCACAAAGGCTGTAGGTAGTCAAACATATGCTACACAGCCCCAGCAGCTGGGATAAATATTTATGAGGGATGTCAGTGTTGTGTTTCAGGACATACGCCAAACACTAACCACTTGAGGTTAGCAAGAAACTGCCCCCATTGGCATATTATTGGATAAGTGTCCATTACAGGGGCTGACTTCTTCCTCCGGAGTAGATGGGAGGGGATGCTCTCAGAGACAGGATATTGAATGAGATAGTGGCATCCCTGTGTGCCTCAATGATTGCTCATAAAATTAGCCATCCCTTCAAAACAGTCTTCCCTTGTCGATATTTAACAGCAGGATGCTGGAGGGGGAGAGGCCATGGCCAGCTTCCTCCTGCCTTGAACAGCTGGTGAGCAGTTTGCCTGTGGGTTTGCACAGCCCTGTCCCAGACCTGGCTTTCCAGCCTGGCCATGAAGCCACCCATGGTGTTGTGACTATTGGCTCATGCCAGATGCTGAAGTGTCATCTGACATGTAACAAACCCCCTTGGTCATCATCCTCCTCTGCAAAACTTGATGTTTCATAGAATCATAGAATGGTTTGAGTTGGAAGAATCACCTAGTTCCAACCCCCCTGACATAGGCAAGGACACCTTCCACTAGACCAGGTTGCTCAAAGTCCCATCCAACCTGTCTTCAGCAATTCCAGATCCACAGCTTCCCTGGGCAACCTTGGCCAGTGTCTTACCACCCTCACAGTGAAGAATTTCTTCCTTACATCTAATAAAAATCTAACCTCTTCCAGTTTAAAGTTGTTATCTCTCATCCTATCACTACATGGCTTTGTAAAATGTCCCTCTCCATCATGCAAGGACCAAACTCTTGAAGGCAACTATGATATGGAGTATAGTCTTCATCAGATGTGATACTTGCAGGCACAAGACCATAACCCACCACCCATAGCAGGTAAACTGAGGCACAACTAGGCAATTTAGCCAAAGCAAATAAGAACTGTCCCTCAGCAAGGCTGATGCTTCATTAATTGGCTGCCTATGCTCTGTGTGTGGAGCCAGGTTCAGGAGGACAGGGAAGTCAGGGCCAAATCAGCAGTGAGGAGGGGAAACAGCCACTATGCTTAGGACTCAGAAAGCCACAATCAGAGGTGGAAGGAGGACTTAGGGAGACAGAATCATAGCATTGTTTTGGTTGGAAGAGATCTTTAAGATCATCAAGTCCAACTATGTGTTCTAGAGAACAGACCCAGCTTAACCTGCCCAGTCCCAGCAGAAGGAAAGGAAGAAGTGGGGAGGCAACATTTCACTGACCTAACATGGCTGAACCCATGCATTCATTCCTGAGATTGAAGCCAAGGCTGACACCAGACCACCACAGCTTTCTTACAGTAGCATCTGCAACAGCCTGGGAGATGCAAAACTGGCAGCCTTCATCAGAGAAGGTACAAGGTTCAGATGTCATATCATGGTCTCCTCCAGGCAGAGGGGCAAGGAGGAATGTTCTGAGTTGTGGCCCTCGTATGCTGATGAAGCTTTGCCTATGCCACAAGGCATCTGCATGGAAATGCCTCCAAAATGACTGTATGGTGGCAGTGGAAGGAGACAGACAGTGAATGGGGCTCTGGGTTTGAAAAGCTGCTCTATTCTGTATTTCTTTTTCTGCTTGGTAAGATCTTGGCCCCAGTGAAACCTTCTATGGATTTAAATGTCTTTCTTTAGTAAATAACAGCAGATCATATAAATGTATCTAAATATACATGCACAAAATTCATTTGCAACAATAATAGAAGTGATGACCTGGCACTTTCCCTTTCTGCCTGTCAAACCTTCCTCTGCAGCACTGGGAGGATGGATTAGAAATGGTTTGATGGATGGATGGCTGAACGGATAAACTAACCAGAAACAGATGGAGGTGAGGCGGATGCGTTTCCCACACACCCTGACTATTGTCAGTGCTTTTCAATTCACAGTTATACAGACCTCAAACATTCAGGCTGATTAAAGCCTTTTCTGCTCTGAAGTGTGGATGAATCGGAAGTTAGTTGCTCAGCAGGTCTAAGCCACCTTAAGCTACAGTTACCCATTTTCATTGCTTTGTTACATGCACCCAGCCTTGCTCTCCTCACATCCCCATCCTGATGGTGGGGAGCAATGGGACTGGTGAAGACAAAGCCCAACTGAGGACTGATGTCTTCTGCAATAAAGAACAATTTCTCTTTGAAAAGGATGCTGCTATAAAAGGCTTCTCCTGTAGACCCTAACTCTAACTGTAATCCTGTGGTGTTCCACCCAAAGAGACTAGATGTCCCTGGAGAAGACCTCTGCTTCTCCAGATCTTCCACTCCTATTACCCACAAGCACCACCAAAGAAAACCAGTAAGATGAGGACTGGATGTAGGAATGTACCCCAGGGTGGGTGGCAGTCATGAGATCCACTGCTTGTCCATTCCATGGACTCCTACACCAACTTCATGATGCTGCATGGTACCTGGTCAAACATCAATTTTCAGTTCCCAAGCTATGGGACCCAAGCTAGGACCAGCCTCTGGAAGGCTAAGGCTAGTCTCAGTAAGGTCTGGACAGGATGCCCATGAACACAGTGGGGAGAATGATACGAGCTCTTGCTCTCTGTACAGAACAGATACCTCTGAGCACTTAGAAATCCCCTGAACTGAGCTCCTGAGCACAATTCCATCGCAATATCTACAGAGGGGTCAGAAGCAGAGACAGGCAAGGCAGATGGAGGGAAAAGGCTCTGATGACAAGGCAACTTAGGCAAACGCCACACATCCGTAACAAGTCACAAGCCAATTAACACTGCCCCACAGAAAGCATCACAAAAGGATGGCTGTTTCAAGATGTGACAGCCACCTCCATCACATCCTCAGAAGCTCCTCTTCAGCCCATCCCTGACAATTTCAGCTGAGGGGTGACCATAGCTCTTCTAGCAGGCCACAGCAACACAACAGAGCCAAACAAGCAGTAAAAACTATATACCATAAAAGAACCCAACAAAGAGAGGTTTTGGAGTAGAGTGGTGTTAAATCTGTAGGTATCTGTATGATGCTTTCCTTAGAATCATAGAATTGTTTTGGTTGGAAGACAGCTGTCAGATTATCAAGTCCAAACATTAACCCAGCACTAAACCATATGGCTCAGCACCACATCTACATGGTTTGGGATGAACACCACACGACCCTGGGTGTCCTTGCAGCTGAGATTTGTACTGTGTCAAATAAGTATGTACCTGCAGGCCAGGGAAAGATGAGCAGTGAAAGGGCTATGCAGAAGTCAGCATGCTGTCCCCTACCCCCAGAGAAGACATGCACCAATCCTGCCAACACTCCCCAAGTTCTGCCAAGCATCTGGTACAGAGCTCTGGCCCCTCCATCCACCCCCAACAGTAATATATTAATTGCTCTTCCATGTTGTGCTGCTTTAGCTTTCCTGTATCTGAGGGTGACTCTGACACACATCATTTCACTCAAGCAGCTGTTGTTCCCCAGCTCCATAACAATGATTACACTTAACTCAAGGTGGCACTCACTTTGGTGTCTGAGATGGAGAGCAGGAAGAAGCTTGTTCAGCCTGGAAAAGAGAAGGCTCCAGGGAGACCTTCTTGGGGACAGTCAGGAAGATGGGGACAGACTTTTTAGCAGGACCTGTTGGGACAGGACAAGGGTTGATGGTTTTAAACTAAAGAAGGAAGATTTAGACCAGAGAAAAGGAAGAAATTTTTTATGCTGAGGGTGGTAAGACCCTGGCCCAGGTTGCCCAGACAGGTGGTCAATGCCCCATCCCTGGAAACATTCCAGGTGAGGCTGGACAGGACTCTGAGCAACCTGCTCTAGTGGTAGATGTTCCTGTTCACTGCAGGGTGTCTGAAACTAGATGACCTTTCAGGTCCCTTCCAAACCAAACCATTCTTTGTTTCTATGGATCTACTCATCTGGGCACAAGCTGTGGGGGGAGGGAGAGACCTCAGCGGTGGAGAAGGGCTGGGACATTTATTCAAAGGTGAGCAGATAAAGGCTGCCAGGCTCTTTCGTTTGGGAAGGTTGTAGGAGGGAAAATGCTCCCCTGATGGAGCCACTCATTTGCTGCTGTGGGGATTTGAGTGGAGGATTTAAAGGCAATTTTGGCCAAAAGCAGCACTTTTAAAGGAGTTTGGCCAAATTCAGAGCAGTTAGGGAGCATGAAAATTCAGGGTGCTCCTGTGCATGTGGGAGGATCAACACAGGGCTGGTGCTGGCTCTGGGGAAGGTTATGGTGGGTTATAATGATTTATTTCCATCAACGCTAAATCAGGTATCCTATGAATGTTTATCAATATCTAAAGGGTGGGGGTCAAGAGGGTGGGGCCAGACTCTTGTCAGTGGTGTCCAGTGACAGGACAAGGGGCAAAAGGCACAAACTGGAACACAGAAATTTCTACCTGAAGAAGAGGAGAAAATTCTTTGTTGTGGGGGTGGAAGAATCTGGCCCAGGCTGCCCAGAGAGGTTGTGGAGTCTTCCTCTCTGAAGAGATTCCAAACCCACATGGACATGATCTTTGTCAACCTGCTCTAGGTGACCTTGCTTTATCAGGGGAGTTGCTCGAGATGATCTCCAGAGGTCCCTTCCAACCCCCACAGTTCTGCGATTCTGTAAATCACTGAAGACCTGGGCAGAACAAGGGAGATGAAACAGGAATCACTGCGGAAAACAGAGTCAATGCCAGAAAAGCAACCAGACAGCTCAGCCCAAGGGTCCTTCCTTGGAATCCTTCAGATTAATAATTCGTGAGTACATTAGGGCAATGCAGAAGGAGTGGGGGAGCTGAGAGAAGACATCAAGAAAGCACAGGCACAAACAGGGCAAATACTGACTGTGGAGTCCCTCAGCACATTGAGAGTGGTGCTGCCCCTGGATGGATTTGCTTGTACTCAGCTTCAGCCCCAAGCTGATGCTCTTGCCTTGCTCCTGGTGTCTATCAGACCTCTCTACATAACTTCCTATTGCAGAACATGAACTTTCTATTGATATGCACTAAGCATAATAGACCAGATGAAGGTACATCTGGAAGAATATGGAAGTAGGCCTTCTCATGGCCAACTTAGTGGCCGCAGCCTGCAAAACTGTCCTTGGAAATACAATCCTTTAACCTAAACTAGTGCAAGGTCTTGATGCAGGGTTTCAAGGCAGGAACCTACACCAGAAGCCAACAACTATGCCAACAAGCCATGGACCAACTTAGGTAACCATGACTGGATTTAGACTTGTTGATGGAGATAGAATCAGAGAATCATGGACTGGTTTGGGTTGGAAGGGAAATTAAATACCAGTGGAGAGTCTCAAGATACAGCAGGAGGCCATGTGACCTACCCAAGAGCATGGATGTCTCTCAGTGCTTCAGGAAGAACTGTTGAAAAAGGTGAGCAGCATGGCTTGCAAAGCACTGAAGATGCTTAGGGAGCTGGGGCTATGAAAAAATCTCTCTCACCATTGCCAGAGGGCATCATGAATGCTGCTGTTCTCAAGAAACAGTTTGGAGCTGTCCCAAGAGGCCATATGGATGGAACCACTGGGATTTAGGATGCAAGGCAAAGAGTTTGACAGTATCAAAATGAGGGCCAGAGAACAGTTGCTGTGGGCTGGAAGTAGAAAAGCAGCAATGGGGCTTAGATATCTCTCAGACAGGCAAGAGGAGACAAAGGGGCCTGAGAGCCACAGATGTACCTATGGATGAGAAGCAGAAATGGTGAGTCCCCAGGTGTCTTCATGCCTGCTCCAAGCCAACCCTGAGACAAGGAAGAGCAGAGAGAAAATACCTCTATGCGGCACTGTGCTCACTGTGAGCTGTACAAGTGACAAGCACCTCAAAGTGTCCCCACACAGAGCTGGACTTGGGCTGTGCCTTATCCAGCAGTGACTCTGAGACTGTCAAGCTTACTAGACCTGATCCAAGACAAACCCGGTCCCACTGGCACCATCACAGGCTGCCATTGTGACTGTATATGGGAAGGGACCCCACAAGGCTCTTCCTTCCCTTAGCCTGCTTCTTCTGCCTAGATACTATCCTAGAGCATCAAAAAACCCCAAACCCTTCAAATAGGAACTAATCCTTTTGTAAACTGCCCTGAATTAGGACCAAAAGAAGGAGACAGGCTCAGAAGTGTGGCACTTGCCTGGAGCTCCCAAGCACAGAAGGCAACAGAGGGATATCACCAAAGCTGATGTTCTGCAGAGCCGGCTGCACATACTTATTGGCGCGCTGAGTTGGGGAGGGTTTTGCTTCCAGCCTAGGAGGGTTATCAGGGGATTTGCTGCTCTTGCAAAACTTCTGCATGGATTGGAAGGGAGAGGGAGAGGTTTTCCAGCCGTCAGCAGAGCGCGATTTAGCATTTGTAGAGTCGAAAATGACCCTTGTGATTACACTTACTTCAGGGGACTTGGATTTTAGATTTCCCCACGTGCCGGAGAGAGATGCTTGTGCTTGCTTCTTGGGGGATGGTTGTGAGGGAAGACAAAAGACTTGGGAAAGGACAGCCAATTACTGCACAAGTCATCACTCCAGAGGGAAAAGGCTGCGTTGCTCACAGCTGCAATTAACCATCTCCTCAGACCTGTGAATTTGGGGCCAAGGATGGGATGGTAGGGGTACTTGTCTCTCCTCCTTGGCTGCAGAATAAGCCAAGAGTACTTCATTTGGTGTTCAGTTTAACTCTGATGAAACCCTTGAATGTGAGGACCTTGCCAACCCATGTATCCCTCAGACTCCATTGAGCAGGAAGCAAGAGGGCCAAGGTGTCAAAAGGTTTCACTAAATACATTGCTGAAATTTCGCTGTTGCACAGACCTGTGCAGAGACAGGTTCCAGCCCATGGTTGACCCAAGAAGACCTTCTTGAGATGCTAATTTTGAAGACCACCCCAAACAAAGAACAGAGTCAGGCCGCAAGTTATATGTAACCAAGAAGGCCAAGGTGGGATGTGCCAGACACAAGCCTGAGTAGTACAGGTTAGAGGTGCTCTGGAAAGAGCTTGCTGTCCCCTCAACATGTGGAAATTGTCCTCAAAGCCAGCTGGGCACACAGACAGGACTACCTGCACCAGGACTGTGATTGAAAGCAGGGCAGGACCCCAGAAAGGACAGTGTTTGTGGAAGCCCATGGGGTCCCGCAAGAAAAGCAAAGGATGCTTGCAGGGAAACTCTGACTTCAGTGCTGGCATGTGGCTGACCTGAGGGAGAAAGCTGCTCCAGGCCATCTTCCATAGCTCAGCTGAAGATACATCCAAGCCATACAGAAGACTTCTTGTCTGCTTCCTAGTGCTGGACGGGGGACATGCACATCCTTCTGGCCTTGTTGGCAGGTACATCTCATCCAGACATTTCCCCCAGGGCTGCCCTCCGTGACTGGGGTTCAGAAAGCTGGGCACAAGCCACATCTGGTTCTCAAATGTCCCCCCCTTCTGTCCCCCAGCTCTCTCCTCCTGCAGGACACCTGCCATAGGGGGCCACTTGGCTTCCTCACCCCCAGAGCAGTGCCAGGTCCCCGGTTGCTGTTAGAAGACACCCTGGCTGGCACCCAGGTCTGACACCCGATGCATCACCACCTCCCACTGGGAAGACACTGATCTCAGCCCCCACCCATGGGCTTCCCCCAGGATTGCCACCAGCCCTGCAGCAGAAGACTCATCCATGCATGTAGCTACACCACAGGCAGCACCCCAACCACCAGGTGCATAACACTCACATCAGCCCCACCATTCCTGAATACCCAACTGTAATGAAGTCGGACCTCCCCAGGAGGTCCTGGGTGGACAGGATGAAGGCTGCATGGTGCAACCAATTTTACAGTAAGGATACGTGCTGGGACAAGACCTTTGCAGGGCAGCCAGGCACAGAGCTATTTGGCTCAGTGAGGACTTACGTCATGGAGAGAAGATGCCACCTCTTACCCAGAGGCCTCCCTGTTGGAAGGAGCATCTCCAAATTCTTGGAGGTACATTCTAACCGGCACAGACTGTGCTGGAAAACATAACAAGCCACGAGCTGCAGGGATCCGCTTACACCATCAGGGCTGGGGACTTGACAGTGAGATGTGCAAGGCTCCAGGAGTAGATATCTTCTCATGCAGAGGGACAAAATATATCAGACTCCCAACTGGCACAGTCAGAGGTCCCAGCACCAAGCTAAGGTTTCACCCTGGAGGGACAGGTGGGTCAGGGACTGCAGTTAGACCACTGGGAACTGCAGGCAAGGCTGCAGGCTCAGGGCAGTCTCACATCTCTGGATGATTGGGACTGGGGGAGGTCAGTCTACCCTCAACATCAAGGGTGAGAGCAAGCAAACCAGCCATCACCACATCCCCCTTCCTATCCCTCTGTCTGTCTTTGTACCCTGTCTGTCCCTGTGTTCCCTTTCTCAAGCTGTTTAGACCTCATGCCCAGTCTTACTGTCCCTACACAGAATCACAGAATGCTAAGAGTTGGAAAGGACCTCTGGAGATCATCTTGTCCAACCCCCCTGCTCCAGCAGGGTCACCCAGAGCAGGGGGCCCAGCATCACATTGTCCTGTCACCAGTTTAAGAGACTCCACAGCCTCTCTGGGCAACCGGGGACAGGCTCTGACACCCTCAGAACAAAGAAGGTTCTCCTGTTCAAATGGAAACTCCTGCATTCCAGTTTGTGCCCGTTGCTCCTTGTCCTGTCTGGCTTCATCCTCTTGCCCCCTGGAAGCCCTTTAGGTATTGACCAGAACTGATCATATGCCCTCTCAGGCTGCTCATCTCCATCTGAACAGTCCCAGGGCTCTTAGCCTTTCCTCAGCACAGAAATGCTCCAGTCCCCTCAGCATCTTTGGAGCCCATGATGGACTCTCTCCACTAGTTCTTGGTGTCTCTGGAATTGTGGTGCCCAGAACTTGACACGGGAGTCCAGATGTGCCCTCACCAGGTCACACACCCCCCTCTGTGGCTGCACCATCCTGTAGCACACCCATAGCACATCAAGGCTCCATGGCCAGCCCTTGGGTCTGCCCTGAGGCATTACACAAGACTCACCCCTCCTGCCAGACCCCTTGGAACCCAGTGCCAGTTCTGGAACTCTGCCAGGAGCCATTGGCTCATTCCTGGGGTATGGGATAAGCCCAGAATGTCCTTGGCAAACTGGTACCATCAGGGGGTCTCCTGGCCTTCCCTTATTTCACAGCCACTTCTCCTCTGTGAGCCAAACAGAGGCCCTGAGCCAGGGCCTTTAATGCACTTGGGTTGGCTGCTGTCTCAGTCACTTCATAGAGTCCAATTGTCTATTTTTCATTAACTAACAATTCCCTTTATTGGGCTTTTTGGCTTGTCCAGGAAAGCAAATCAATCAGATTTCCCAGGGTGAATGATGGCTTTGCATCCTCTTCCTCTCACCAAAGGGACCTGCTGTCCTTCTACACCTGACCACCCAAATGGCATCACTGGAGCCAAATGCCTGGGAGCTGGAGGGGATCTCTGGCTGTTTGACCACCACTGGGTGTTGTGCCCATGGAGATGTTGCCTTACAAGGGTGGAAAGGCAATGCCAGCTGCTTCCCCCTCCCTCCTATGAAGAAAGGCTGAAAGAGTTGAGTTGTTTAGCCTGGAGAAAAAAAAAAAAGGGCTCTGGGAAGACCTTCCAATACCTAAAAGGGGCTACAGGAAAGATGAGGAGGCACTTTTTACAAAGTTATCTAGTGATGGAACAAGGGGTAATGGTTTTAAACTGAAAGAGGGAGATTTAACTTAGATGTAAGGAAGAAGTTCTTCATCATGAGCATGGTGATACATTGGATCAGGCTGCCCAGAGAAGTTGTGGATAACCCTTCCCTGGAAGTGTTCAAGGCCAGGTTGCATGGGACTTTGAACAGCCTGGTCTAGTGGAGGGTGTCCCTGCCCATGGCAGGGGGGTTGGAACCAGATGATCTTTGAGGTCCCTTCCAACCCAAACCATTCTATGATTCTATGATAACCACCCTCTGAGGGATCTGGGGGACTATTGGTTCAGAGGGGAAGGGGGATGTGCAGCGATGGGGGATGTTGGTGCTGGCTGGAGCATGAGAGCTCTGCTGAAACAGTTCCAGCTGGAGCTGCCAGCTCCTCTCCTCTAGGTAGCACCTTCTAGAGAGGAAATCACATGGGGCAGCACATTTACACAACCTCAGACAGCCTCAGTGATGCTGATCTGGCACTGCTGCAAGTGCACAAGGGACACATCCACACTTTACAGTTAAACAGATCCAGGGTTGTGTGGTACAGAGCATCCTGTAGCCATACACCACCTCTCTGACCTTCCAGCACAATGCGGTTGTCTCCATGCTGTGCACTGCAAATAATCCTCAGCCCACCCTAATACATGAACCACAGTCACAAATCATTGGTGACAACAGCTTCCAGCCTGGGCCCAATGGAGAAGAGAAGGCGATGGAATTCCACCACCAGGAACCTCCTCTGACACTGTTTAAATTGTTGCTATTGATGCAGCCAATGGTGGCCCCCAAGGGGAGAGAGCAGGTGAATCCCTGCTTTCACAGAACATAAAGGGTTAGAGGTGCATGATTGGTGCTGCTATTCCTCTTCCCAACCAGTGCACCCTATTTCACTGGGCCCATCTCGAGCTGGACATACATCAGAGTGCAGAGATGGAGGCTGTGAGAGATGTTCTCAGAGAGGCACTGAAAGATTTGCAGCACAAACCAATAGCTGCATTGCATGCCCGTGGCTGGTCACCCTTCAAACCCAGCTTCTGGAGTCAGGGGAAGATGCAGTTGCCAGCACAGCACCATCTGACTCGTTTCTCACTGCATCTGTTGATTCCTACCCATGTCACGAAAGCACATAATCATGGCAGGGGGGAGAGATCCAGTGACAAAGAGAAGGGAAGGATCATGCCCAGGTAAAGACACCATCAGGTATCACTGGCCCAATCAGCAACTGGGGACCCTCAGCACAAAACGCTCTGGGAAAAAATGCTCTGAGGTACCCTGACAGCACAGCTGGCTCTTGCAAGACATTTTCACCTCATCAGGCTGAAGGGAAATGATAGAAATCTTGCTAGGAGTGACCCCTAAAGGCTGTGAAGCTGCAGAAACTCAGAGGGATTTTCTTCAGAAAAGGGGGGGGGGGGGGGGAGCAGAGGGAGGAGAGGGGTGAAGACTCCTGGTTTGGGTGTGTCACCGTCCCCGTACAGGGGCAGGGCATTTGTGTGTGTCCATGTGCTTGCATGGGGTGGACGGTGATGCCCATGAGTATGTCTGCAGGACAAGGCTGAAGTTTGCTGGGACAGGGCAGGCTCAGGTGTGTTTTCAAGAGGATGCTGCTTCCCTTCATGTGGCAGAAGCCCTTTCCTTAACCTGAATGAGTCATTCAGAGCCATCAGTGGTAGCACATGGGGCAGCATGCAGCCAGATGCAACGTTTGAGGCTGTTGCTGTGTTCACACCCCTTCTCAACATCACTTTGTTCCTTCTGGATAGAATGCATGACTTTGCACATGTGGCCTCATGCACAGTGCTGTGTACACCCCTATACACAGAGCTTCTCAGGGCCAGATCCAGGCACCCTGTAACCACACGACACAGCCCAGTTCGGATTGGTGTGGGATCAATAGAATCATAGAATGTTTTGGGTTAGAAGGGACCTTTCAAGGTCATTGAGTACAACCCTCCTGCACTCAGCAGGGACATCTGAAACTAAAGCAGGTTGCTCAGAGCCCCGGACAACCTCACCTGGAATGGTTCCAGGCATGGGGTATCAACCACCTCTCTGGGCAACCTGGGCCAGGGTCTCACCACTCTCAGTGTAAAAAAATTCTTCCTTCTCTCCAGCCTAAATCTCCCTCTTTTAGTTTAAAATCATCACCCTTTGTCCTGTCCCAACAGGATCTTCTAAAAAGTCTGTCCCCATCTTTCTTCTAGGCCTCCTTTAAGAACTGAAAGGCCATGAGAAGGTCTCCCCCAAACCTTCTCTCCTCCAGGCTGAACACCCCCAACTCTCTCAGCCTGGCCTCCCAGCACAGGGGTTCCAGACCTCCCAGCATTGCTGGGGCTCCTCTGTTCCCACTTCAACAGGTCCCTGTGTCTCCTGTGCTAAGCACTCCAGAGCTGGACCCAGCACTGCAGGGGGGTCTCCCCAGAGCAGAGCAGAAGGACAGGATCCCCTCCCTCAACCTACTGGTCACAGTATGGCTGTGTTTCAAAACCTTACCCATCTCAGAGAAGGGCTTGGTGGTGTTACAGTGTTGTGCAATCTTCTGTCAAGATGTTGATGCCCAGGAGTCATCTAGGATGTCCCTGGTGCTGTCCTCACAATTGTATAGTGAAGGAGCAGGATCTGGCCCTCAGAGACATTGCACTTCCATCCTAGAATGGTAAAGTCAAAATCCCCCAAGGCAGGGATGTTTTTAACCATTCCCACATCTCAGTGCAATCTGAGAGCCAGTAAAATTAAAACCACTCATCGTGGGACATTGGCACTTGATCCATGAAAGCTTGCAGGCCAGAGAGACATGTGCTCCCCAAACTGTGAAGTGAGAAACTCATCACCTGAAGGCCATAGCCAGAAGAGTCCTTGGGAATGGGCAAAGCCAAGAAGCCTGGGCAGTGATGGGGTGCTTGACATTCCTGCTTTAGGGTGGGTTTGCTCTTCTTTTTCTCCTCTAATTGTTCATCAAAACATCCTGTTCCTTTCTGGGCAGGGACTCTTCATCTGAGGTTGATTTTGGCACTGATCTGCTCCAAAAAGTCCCAGGTCCCCTTACGATTTATTTGATTTCCTGGCTCACAGGGGATTGTTTCTATTCCCCAGTGGAAGGGAACAGATTTTTTTTTCAAGTGCCTCTGGGTCTACCAGAACACGGAAAACAAAATATCCCTGCAGTGTCCTATGCTACACATGGTACAGGGCACTGCAAATAGTTCTGGAGAAATAGAGAAAGTGGACCAAAAAGGGAATAGAGGGCTCAATTTGGAGATGTTCTTCAGGGTTCAAAATGCCACTTGGCAGGTGCTTTGGGGAACAGGAGGCCACGATGATGGGCACATTTAAACCCCAAGCATAGGCAGATGCAGTTACCACATTGTACTCTACTTAAATTCACTAGGATTAATCTTTCCAATAAGTAAAATCCCATTTAAACGACAGCCCTGGGCCTGAGCACAGGTTTCTCATTCTCCCAAGCTCTGCTTCTGCCAGGGACCACGTCTCAGGGTGTCTGCAGACCCATGGTGACACCACAGCCTGCACTTCTGCAGAACCCTGGCACATGGGGAGAGCCCCTGACTGGAACGGGGCAGCAGCCAGGTAGAAAGGCAGGTCTTGTGGATGGACAACTTTTCACCACGAGGCACAGGTCCAGACACTGAGCTATTCTGGGTGTCTCATTTTCTCTCCCATGCTCTGTTGATCAGTTTTCCTCTGGCTCTTCCCCAGTAGATGCAGCACCCCTTTTGACAGGCTGGAGATGTTCTTTCCCTACAAAGGTCATACCCCCCCTCCAAACCATCCCTGCCATGGCTCACCTGAAGAACACGTCCAGCACTCACATTATCTTCCCTTGGAGCCACAGGTACCTTCAGCCCTGAGCAGCCAAAGGGAAAAGGGGGCCACCAGAAGAAGAAATGTCTTTGAAACATGAAAGCTCCTGTTATGCAGGAACATCTGGGGGCACACCTCAGACCTTAGCAGACTCTTACTGATGTGACATATCCTCTGCTCTCCTCAGCTACCTCCACCCCTTGCCTAGAGGAATTAGAGCAATGCCACCAAAAAGAATCATTATATTTATGCTTGCCTATGGCAGCTTCATGAACCAGGTGAGCACCCACAAAACCCTCTGGACACTGCTCTGAAGAGATATCTTCTCCGTATTGGAGCTGTCAGGCTTCTCCTTGTGTTCACTTGTCAAATCGTCCTCCTGGGAGATGCAGGAGCTCTGAAAGCGACAAGGAGACGCATGTTGTCATCACTACTACTCATTGCATCGCTGCCATTCATCACATCACCTCTGTTCATCACACCACTCATCGCTCACACAAAGCCCGATGTCTGACACCAACACTTTCGTCAGATGGCTTGGACGAGTGGTTGTCAGGAGCACCATCCACCTTGCCAAATGCCCAAGGGTCAGGTCATCATGCTGCCTTGGCAGGCTGTGGGGAGAAATAAGGTCCCTGCTTTGGATATGGAGACATTCCAGGTGTCTGTCTGCTCCTGAAAATTCAGAAAAGACTCTGTGCATCTGTAGAACCAGTTGGAGGGCTCAGTGGATTTGTCTGCTCCTTTAGAGCTTCCAATGAAACTGTTTCATCCAGGAGACATATGCAGACTTTGGGACACCCAACTAACCAGCCAGGCTGCTAGGAGACCACAGACCACTGGGAACAGGCAGAAGTTGCACTTTCTGCTCCAAAATAGAGATGACAGCTCCCAGATCCAGCTCCATGTGATCAGAGGGGTGCATCCAGGCAGGCTGGATGCTGGAATGTGTGCACAGAGTATCCTCTCTTCCCTAGCACACAGACAAGGGCTTGAGCCATTCACAAGACATGCAGAGGGGACCCCAGCACCCCCATTCTGACATCTCACCCCTGCTCCCTGCAGCAAGCACCCAGCCCTGAACCTATCTACCCCCACCATGGCCTCTTCTCCACACCTGTGGTCTCTTTATTTGCATAGCTGTCAAAGAGATACTTAGGACTGAGGCACATCTTGTGTCAAAGCCAGAAGGTGACAAGAGGGAGGCCTGAGAAATTTTATGATTAAACACCCTTGGATTTGGTGGAGGGAAGCAGAGTTGGTATTTTCATGGAGGTTACCTGCTGGAACATCTCTGCCATATGTCCAGGGAGCATGGGGTGAGCCCATGGAAGTCTCTTCCAGGTGGGGCTGTTCCATTTCTGCTGGTCTTGGAGACAGCAACCCTGGCTACATGGTCCTGGACACTGTCTTCCTTTTTGGTGGGGATAATGGGTTCCTAGATGCTTTAGCCTTTGTTTAGGCAGCCTTATCAAAACTCAGTGTTAGGAAGTCACCCATGAGTTCAGTGAAGAATTATTATCCCAGCATCACAATCCAATGAGTCCTGGTTCAAATCCAGCTCAGCCAGGTGCTCCCCAGCATAAATCCAGGATAACATAGATGCATTTGGAGGACTTTTTATTTGTCCTCTAGTTTCTAACATGCCACCTATGTTTCTTCATCTCTTTTTCCTGCAGCAAAGAGATGTGGCCATGGATTTCATGTTCAGATGACCCCCTGCATCTCAGGACTCTAGTCTCAAGGCAGAAGAAAAAAACTCTTTAAGATAGACTCAAAACACTCCTCACAGCCCAGCTATAACCTACCATTATTGGGCCCAACTGACCATATGTGGCCTTGGATTGAACCCTGTGAGATCCCTACAGCTCCTAGAACAAAGGAGGTGGAAAACTTCTATCTCTCACAGAGGCTGTCTGGGACATCAGGGCGTGTGTTGAGAACAAATGAGTCCAGTCACAGGGACTGGCCAGGGACTTTCCCTTGGGCCAACACTGCCTTTCACCTTCAGCATCAGGGTGATGGGAAGGCAGAGTAGGGGGACAGAGTTCACTGGTGGCAAATTGTAAAAAAAGTGTGTTTTCATCATCCTGGAATCACTATTTTTATGGGGTGGAATCACACATGGAGAGATGCAAAGTGTGATAGTAGCAGCATTGCACAAGTGACGCTGGTCTGAGGATGCAGGCGCAGCAGGGAGTGGAAATGTCTTTCATTAAAGCAAGTGACATTACCACAAAAAACCCACACAATCCCAGCCCAGTGTTCAGACACACAAACCCTTCTCTCTCACCTCCACATGAATGCAAAACCCCTCCAGTGCAGGATTAATTTAAGAGCACCAAAGCACTGGATCATCCCCAGATGAGTGGTCCAGCTGGATGAAAGTAGTTCAGGGTTTCTTCTTCACTTCCAGTCCCAAGCCACCGAGCACAGAGCCAGGCAGTTGCCCAGTGTGGCCTTGAGCTGGTCTGTGTGACGTTTTAAGGTTCTGCATGAAGGCAGAGGAATGTTGTCAGAGAAATAACCCTCTCCTCACCCTAATGCATCTAAGTGTCATTGTTTGAGAGAGCCCAGGTCCTCCCTGGTGAGGACAGGCATGGCAGGTCGGCATCTATGTGACACTGAAACAGGGCTTGGCTCAATCACCCCATGAACTACCTACCTTTCCCTCGTTAAAATCCCACTCATCCTGTTTTTCAGCAGGGTTCCATTTGAATTGACAGCAGCACATGAAGAACACCTGAGCAGCAGCTTTTCACACCAGCTTTCCAACAGGCATCATGCAAGTGGCCAACAAGACCTCAAATGGGCTTTGAGGGTGGATGGCTTGACAGCAGCCATCCCAGCACTATCTGATGGCTTGGAGGGGTCTGGCACAATGGGCGAGGCATTTGGGAGGTGGTAAGGGTATAAGCTCAGCAAAGAGTGGACCAGAGAGACCACACAGCCAGATGATGGGTAGCCAGAGTGGTACAGTTGTCAAAGGGATGAAATCCTGAAATACTGTATGGCAAAAGAAATGTGCCAGGAAGATGAAGAAGCAAATTGAAGGTTCCTGGTGTAGGTAGATGGATGAGAGATAGATCCATGGCACAACTGGATGGGTAATGGATACCAGGGTGGGGGGGACACCATAAACAGGCAAAAGAGGGTTCTGTGTACACCACAGCAGCTGTGTGCAATCTCTTTCCCCATGTGCAAGTCACTTGCCTACAGTCCCCTTGTGTCCTATTTAAAAGAACATTTCCAGAACCTGCTTCATAAACATTATGAGGAGGGACACACACACAATTCAGAAGGTGGGGTGTGGATAGAGGAGTTTGTTCCCAACTCACCACATTGTCTTCAACAGAAAATGATCCTTAAACAAATCAGGCTCAGTTTATCAGAGCTTCAAACAAGCTGTGTGCGCTCACACACACACATATGCAGGAAGAAAAATCTCAAAAACAAAACAAAAAACAGGGGGTTGGGGAGGGGTGTAGAAAAAAATCAAAAGTAAAAAGAATTAAAAAAAAAAGCCCCATATTTTAGAGTCAGCTGAGAAGTGACAAAGTAATTTGCTCCTGGCAGTCTATCACGGCAGTCTAATTCCCAGTGACACCATTCAGCTGCTGACTACACTAACTGTCAGAGTCAATTAGCCGGGAGCCAGCAGCGCAAAGTGTTTACGGGTGCTAAAATTCACTCCACACGCTGTGCGGAAGTGAGAAAAAATTACTTTGAGGGAAGGGGGGAAATTCAAGCGGCTGGTTGAACACTAACGATTGCCTCCGCCACACCCCAAGATGACAGCAGGGCCTGGAGGGTGGCAGGAGAAGAGGGAAGGCAAAGGTGGCCTGGACCAAGGAGACCCAAGGGGTGTCATGGGTGCCCAGGCACATTCATCCCTGGAGCTCATTGTCATGGGAGATGGGACAGATCATGTAATTATAGAATGGTTTGTGTTAGAAGCAACCTTAAAGATCATTTAGTTCCAACCCCCTCCCATAGGCAAGGTCATCTTCCACTAGACCAGATTGCTCAAAGCCCCATCCAAACTGGTCTTGAACACTTCCAGTGTTGGGGCATCTACAACCTGCAGTAGAACTGGGATGCAAGCAGCTGGAGGAGGCAATAGAGTTGTGGGCTTTCCCCATCCCTGCAGGAATGGTTTGGAAAACCACCCCTCCACAGATGGCATGCACTCACTACAGGATGCCCAGCAGAGAAAGAAGCCATTTTTCCTGCCATCAAATCCACATGCCTGATACAGAGCTGCATGGACACCATCCCCATGCCACCCTCACTACCCTTCACATCTCACAAGGAGAGAAGTGGAAGAAGAGACCACCCCTGGAGCAATGTGTCCAGATCTGGCATCTCCAGCACAAGACAGACATGGATCTGTTCGTGTGGGTCAAGAGGAGGACACAAAGATGGGCAGGGTCTGGAGCACCTCTGCTGTGAGGCCAGACTGAGAGAGTTGGGGTTGCTCAGCTTAGAGAAGAGTAGGCTTCAGGGGGACCTTCTTGTCATTTTTCAGGACTTCAAGGGGCATGTCAGAAAGATGGGGACAGACTTTTTATCAGGGCCTGTTGGGACAGGATGAGACATGATGGTTTTAAACTGAAAGAGGGAAATTTAGACTGGAGAGAAGGAAGAAATTTTTTACACTGAAGGTGGTAAGGCCCTGGCTCAGGTTGCCCAGAGAGATGGTGCTCCATCCCTGGAGCCATTCCAGGTGAAGTTGGCCAGGGCTCTGATCAACCTGGTCTAGTTGCAGATGTCCTTGCTCAGTGCAGGGAGGGTTGGACTAGGTGACCTTGAAATGTCCCTTCCAACCCAAACTATTTGATGATTCTCAGAAATCTGGACAGATGGACTGTTGTCCAGCAGTGCAGTTCTCCAAAGACAAGATCTCTCCAGGAGCTGTGAGGAATACTGATCCCAGAGCACAAGCCTGGGTGAACAAAGCATT
This sequence comes from Megaceryle maxima, assembly GCA_024605025.1. Lineage (NCBI taxonomy): Eukaryota > Metazoa > Chordata > Aves > Coraciiformes > Cerylidae > Megaceryle > Megaceryle maxima. The sequence goes on along the minus strand of JANHGN010025669.1, from coordinate 21,827 downwards.
GCTGTGATAGCACCAAAGCAGCCCCATCATCCCACAAGCCCCAAGGCACAGACAGACATCAGGAAGGTATCTATCCATCCCCTTTTGCTGCACTTCCCAGTGACAGACAAAGATCTTTCAATCCCTACCTGAAGATCAAGCTTCGTGGAGGTGAATCTCCAAGTGTGAGGGCCATCAGACTTCCCCATGTCCTTAAAACCCTTGAAATTTTTGCTGTTGTTGCTTCCAGATGGGGAGGCAGGATAAGCACATCCAGATGGGCTTTCCACAGTGTGATTCAGGCATGTAGAAAACAGCATGTAGGAACTGGAAGATTTTCCTATTTTGGGAAGTTTTGACACTTTTTTTAGACTCTTAGTTTCTTCTCCCCAGGTCAAGAAGAAAATTTGTAAAGAAATGGAAAAATTGCCCTCCCTTGTCACAACTCTCCTGGGGCCAACCCAAAATGTTCTCTCTCCTCCTTTTGCAGATATGTTGCAGTTATGACTTTTTTTTTTTTTTTTTTGGTAGGTATTTCAACAGCAGCATTTTCACCTTCCCTGAGATGAAAACAGAAGTCTGAAAGTAGAGTTCATATGAACAAGGCTTTTTTTAAGTTTCAAAGGTTTCCAGAAAAAATAGATTAAGAAGTACCTGGAAATTCCATTTTCTGGGAAAATGATCATTTCTAGCCAATTGCCTGCTGTGTCTTCAGAGCAAAAAAGTCCTGTCCAGATGTTGCACATATCCCAGAGTGTCCACAGCAGTGTGGTTAACTCGGGCTCTACCCTGTTGTAGGAAGGATCGCAAAACCATCTCCTCAAGCCAATGGTAGCACCAAAGGCAAACTCAGAAGAAATCACTTCTTCACCACCTTCTCTCCTTTCCATATAAAATATGCTCAGATATTTGTGAGTCTTCCCCTTTTTTTTTCTCAAGTCAGAAGTGAAACTAGAAATAAACTCACCCCATGGGCAAGTTACCCCCCCAAATGCTGAGTTGTAAGGTGTCCCACATACGCCACCATGTTCATCACTGCTCAAAGCAGGACATGGTGTCAGATTTTTTTCCCACTGCACTTGTTTTGCTATATCCTCTTTTGCTCTGATCTGAGGCTGGATGAGAACCAGGCTGGCCAGGAGACAACTTTCTTAATGTCCTTCTAGCAAGAGCAGGTGGTTGTGGAAAATGGATTTTGATCTGGATCCAGCCCATAAACCTAGCCTTTAAACCTGCCCCTTTTCAGGGTTGCTTGGCCCCTCTCCATAGACGGGACTTCTCCTTCCTTGCAGAACAGGCTGATTTCAAAGGGCAACTCAACACTGGCATTTACTGACGTAGCTCTTGAAGCACCAGCTCTCTAACAGGATGTACCAGCCCTTATGAGGTGAGGCAATGCTTCCCCATCTCCATTTAGAGGTGGAGAAACTGAGGCAGGAGGTAAGTGAGCTCCTCCTAATGTAGGTATCACCATCTGGGGTTTTCCCATGGCAGAGACACTGGCTTTGCATGCAGCAGCTCACCTAAAAGTTTTGGAAATGGGTCAGACAACTCCTACCCTAAAGCAGATGCTATCCCCCCATAACAGGATCTGAGGCTGATCAGGTCATCCCTCATATGCTGTCTAGATCCTGCTGAGCTGAGCATCACTGTCATAGTCCAGAAGGAGCAGTCTGAGAGACCCAGCCTCATATTCTCTTCTGTCCCATCTTCTCCAAGTCACTCCTGAATGTTGGCATGTCACATTCAGCCTGGATGCACCTTTATCTCCATCACAGAGAGCAACCAGCAGCAAGCAAATGTAAGTGGACAGAACAGGGTTCTTTGAGCAAAACCTCACATTTTGTAGCTCAGACCTAAATTTGTTCCTCTGCCCACTTCCCCCACACACACACACATGTTCCCATGCCATGAGAAATTCAAGGCAACAAAATCCCCCTCTGAAAGTGGCAGGTAGTGTCCCAACTAACCCAGAGCAGGAGGAGGAGGGGGATGCCATTCCCAGGCCAACTTCTGGGGTGAGATCTTGGAATCACAGTGGACGCAAAAAGAAAAACAGGTCACTCTCTCTGTGGCTGTGGCTGTGGCCTCAACCTTCTGGCTCCAAATCACTCAATGCAACTTAATAGTAGCTATTTCTACCCCTAAGCAGCAGTAACATTAAACATTGGACCCCTGGCTTGCCCATGCGCTGCTCTCCGCCTCCTCCCAGTCTTCAACAGATTGTGCTCGATGAGAGCTCCCATGGAAAGAGTTCAAGCCTCAGCCTTGCTAATGTTGATTACACTGGAGTCATCCCACCGACCCTTCACTTGACAGCTCTGCTGTGAATTTCTAGCAGTTTTAGCTGTACATGCTCTAGGCTGTGGCCCACAGCCTCTGTGAGCACTGCTCATCACCCTCACAGGTAAGAATTTTTTCCTCATATTTAGATGGAACCTCCTGTGTTCCAGTTTGTGCCTGTTGTCCTTTGTCCTGTTGCTGGACACCACTGACAGAGTCTGGCTCCATCCTCCTCACACCCACCCTTTAGTTATTTATAGGCATTGATCAGACCCCCTCTCAGGGTTCTCTTCTCCAGCTCAACAGCCCCAGGGCTCTCAGCCTTTCCTCATCAAAGAGATGCTCCAGTCCCCTCTGCATCTTCAGACCCTCCACTGGACTCTCTCCAGTAGTTCCAGGTCTCTCTTGAACTGGAGAGACCAGAACTGGGCACTGAAGTGACCTCACTAGATAGGGTAGAGTAGAGGAGGAAAAACCTTCCTAGATCTGCTGGTCACACTCTTCTGAATGCAGCCCAGGACACCATTGGCCTTCTTGGCCACAAGGGCACATTGCTGGCTCATGGGCCACTTGTTGTCCACAGTTGTCATTAAAGCATTTTGGTGGTGGAGACCACCAAAGACAGGGAGTTACCACAGCCCAATTGATGAATGAGAAGATTCTAAATTGTAGTAACTCCGTCACATGTCTGACACCAGCATGTTGTGCTTAACCCAGTGATGAATGCTTTGATATGTCTTACTTGCCTTGTGTAGATGTTGGTATCAAAGCTTCTCACTCCTAGTAGAATGCAGAAGAGTTTGGCACCTAAAGCCTAGTAAAGATCTACCCCACCTAACTCTGTGTCCTAACCTCAGGGCTGTTCAGGAGCACTCCAGCATGTCCAGGTGCCCATCAAAAGCCACCTTTTGACCCTAGGATCATGGACTGAGACACATAAAAGAAAAATTCACAGCCTGTTCATGGGTGATTTATCACAGGGCCAGATTCATTTCATAAACCCACTCCAGTGAAACAATTGGTCTACTCCATCTACAGGAAACCCTTCAAGGGGAACCAAAGGGCTCTTGATAGCAGTAACCTCATCAAGCTACTCAGTGATATGATGACCAGGTGTCACACAGAGGCAGCTGAGTCCATGAAGGCTGATAGTTACTAAAGGGGAGCTGACTTCAGGTGTGCTGCCTTCTGGCTGCATAGCCAGTAAGGCTGAAGAGAGGCAAAGCTTAAACCAGTCCACTGTATGCAACTCGTTACCAGGTGCAACAAGGTGCAAACACTTCTATAGATCCACACTTTGTCATGATCTTGTCTTTGGCACTGTGTCAGTTTGAACACATCTTGGACTATCAGAGAGAACTCACCTTTATGCTGTGCCAATGTTCTGATACTCACCAGGAAGAGAAAGGAGTAATTAGGAAAAATCATGAAGCTGTTTGTCCTGGCCCTGCAGTACAAAGGGCCTCAGATCCTTCTGCTCAAATAATCAAACCATTTAAGATAAAGAACAGTCCTATCATGTGAAGCTAAATGGGGAGGACAACACATCTCCCACACAGATGGTGGCTTGGAGGGGGAAGAGAATTTGACACTGAGATACTTAAATGACAGCCTTGGAAGAGAATGGATGGATGGATGGACGGACAGACAGACAGAAGGATGAGACCCCACATGGAGTACTGTGTCCAGCTCTGGAGATCTCAGCAGAAGACAGAGATGGACCTCTTGGAGCAGGACCAGAGGAGGCCACCAAAATGGTCAGAGAGCTAGAACACCACTGCTGTGAGCCCAGGATGAGAGAGTTGGGGGGTGTTCAGCGTGGAGAAGAGAAGGCTCCAGGGAGACCTTCTTGTGGCCTTTCAGGACTCCAAGGGGCCTGTCAGAAAGATGGGGAGACTGTCTAGCAGGGTCTGTTGGGACAGGACAAGGGGTGATGGTTTTAAACTAAAAGAGAGTAGATTTAGACTAGATATGAGGAAGAAATTTTTTACACTGAGGGTGGTGAGACCCTGGCTCAGGTTGTCCAGAGAGGTGGTTGATGCCCCATCCCTGGAGCCATTCCAAGTGAGGTTGACCTGGGCTCTGAGTAACCTACTCTAGTTGATGATGTCCTTGAGGACTAGATGACCTTGAAAGGTCCCTTCCAACCCAAACCATTCTGTGATTCTATGGTTCTATGATAAATAGTTAGACTGGAAGGTGGACAAACAGTCAGATGGAAAGGTGTGTGGACTTTATATTTTACAAAGACTTAATGGCATGAATAGCTCCACTTAGGCTGGTAGATCTCACCAGAAAATGCATAGCCCATTAAAAGGGGTTGTGTTCCACGTCCTTCATGCATATGGCATGATGACCAGGTCATCTGGCAGGCTGCAAATTGCCTTCACATTGTCCCTAGCAGCTCCCACACCCACCAACCAGCCAGAGTGAGCACTGCCACTGCCCCTAGTCCCCAGAGTTAAGGTTATGCCTGAGATACTCTCAGGTATTAAATATGATGTGACAGCTGGCAGCCAGCAGCATCTCACCTTGAGCAAAGGACTGTTTGGAGTTGTGTAACTTCCAAAAGTCTCTGCTCCCACCTCACTGTGGCTTGATGCAAACTCAACCTGGAAAGTGCTCCATGATGTGGAGATCTTGTGCAAGTCTTGTCCCAGGTCCAGGCATGGGGCTGGAGCAAGCAGCTGGCATCAAACACCTGAAGATGAGTGGGAAGGATCCACAGTACCTCTCCAAGGATATCTGTGGAGCAGGAGAACACCTCTGGGAGTGACAGCAGGTTCTCTGGGAGTCATTAGGGAGAAGCAGGCATTTTCAGGTGTGATTCATCTGGCTTTCTACAGACATCAAAGTTCAGAGGAGATGAATTGTCCTTCCAGCAGGGCCTATTTTTCTCTTTGGCAGCAGAGGCAGCTATGATGAGCACAGAGAGCTGCTTTTGGAGGGATGAGTCCCTCCTGGCATCTCTTTTTTTATATAAAAAAAAAAAAATAAAAAAAATCAAGTAGCACATGAATTTCCTCACTGAAAACACCCATCACTTTCAAAATCCCCTATGAGAAGAAGCCATCAAACTTCATTGTCACCCCTGTTTGCACACAGGTTTCCTCCACCCACTGGAAAGCTCAGCTCCAGAGAAAAATCACCTCCCCTCTCTTCCACCAGCTATTCAAGTGGGGAAGAAAAGTGTCCCAGCCCCACAGCAGCAGGATTACAGCCCAAATCTATGCTGGCACCTGACATTTACTGAAACCCCTACATCCCTTCCTGGATTTGAATCAAAATCACTGGCTTGAGGGGAGGCAAGGAACCTACAGAGGAGGCAGCACTTAAACTCCTACCATCTCTGGATCCCAAGCCAGCAGCATCATCAAAACCCCACTTCTCACCTCCCTGTGCACCTGTGACTCTGGGTGCCATGCTTACCCCAACAAGAGGCAGGAGATAATGCTCCCCAAATTATTCACGATGCAGCCCTGGGCAGGAGCTGGTGAAAGGCGGAGGGAGGGAGGGAGGGGAGAAAAAAAATACACACACGACAAGCTTGTCAGTTGACTTCTTAAGCAAAAGCCAGCAAACCGTGCAGTCAGGCACTGAGTTGAGTTTCTCCCAATTAAATTTAACAAGTGACGCCCCTGAATCTTTCATGAGCATTCAGAAATTTTTAGCCCATCTGTCTTCATGCGCTACACATAAGTCTCGCTCCTGCTCGTGCTTTTCAATGCCACAACACTCCAGCGATCAAGCCCTGCCTTTCTCTACTGCACCAGCAGCACCTGGGGGACCTCAAACTCCTCTACGTCAGACGGTGAGGGTGGCCACAGAGACGGGTTGTAGATGGCCAAAAGGGTTTTCATCTGGGCCATCTGCTTACTGATGCTGCCACGACTTCCTCAGGAGAGGCATCTCTGCCTCCTTCATCGCTGCCGTGTCCCCATCCCCCCCCCACCTTCCTCCCGCGTGATCGATTGTCACTTTAATTATCTGTCGGCCCCTCAACGTGCCGGCAGGTTCCCCAACCTGAGTCAGGCTTCAGAGTGGCTCCTGGGTCTCCGCGTGTTTGTGTGTCGCCTGTGCGCAGCGTCGGCTGCTTTCAATTAAAGCTCGGAGGCAACCTGAAAAGAGGCTTGTCGGCTGCTTGTGGGGGCGAGCACCAAGATGGGCAGATGAGGGGAGGGTGAGGAACAGAAGGAGGAGGATGTCACCAGGTTAACTGTGGAGGACTGGAAGGCTGCAAATGTCAGGGTGGGATGGTGGAAGAGAAGGGGACCTGGCCCTGTGGGTTGGGATTAAACATGAGCATCCCAAAGATGCTTGATATGTCTTTCTAAAGGAGGAATCACATGGAATCCCAGCATGGTGGGAGTCAGAAGGGACCTCTGGGCATCATCTCACCAAAGGCCCTGCTCCATCGGGGTCACCCAGAGCAGGGGGACCCCGATTGCATTGTCCAGGCCGGTTTGGAATCCCTCCAGAGAAGGAGACTCCACAACCAGTCTGGGAAGCCTGGGCCAGGCTCTGACACCCTCTCAGCAAAGAAGTTTTGTGTCCCATTCAGATGGACCCTCCCGGCTTCCATTTTGTGATTGTTGCCCCTTGTCCTGTCGCTGGGCACCACTGACAAGAGTCTGACCCCATCCTCTTGACCCATGCCCATCCTTTAGATATTTATAGGCATTGATCAGAGCCTCTCTCAGTCTTGTCTTCTCCAGCTAAACAGCCCCAGGTCTCTCAGCCTTTCCTCCACTGCACAGAGTTGGTCCTTCACTGGACCCTCTCCAGTAGTTTCTGGTCTCTCTTGAACTGGGGATCCCAGAACTGAACCCAGTACTCCAGAGGTGGCCTCATTAAAGCAGAGGAGAGCCTCCCTTGACCTCCTGACCACACTCTTCTGAATGCACCCCAAGATACACTTGTCCACAAATGACAGCAAATGATGGGAACAGGACTCAAAATAGGCAGATGGAAGATGGCTCTGGGACCACTTGGGGCTTTGGTTCTATGTGCAGCTTCCTGCAGCTTTGGAGGCTGAAGGTGCAGGAAGAGCAAGGAGAGGCTCAAGCATGGCCATGACAATGAGCTCAGATGGAAAAAACAGAAAAAGGGTCTGGGGGAGTTAACAGAGTGGTCCTGATCCCATCTTGGTTGCACCATGTAACCCATCATGCCACCAAGATGGGGTCAGGACCACTCTGGCTCCTGACTCACCCACTCAGGCCCACCAGAGCTGTCTGATGAACATTGCAGGAAGCTCACATCATTCAAGACCCACCTCTGCCCTTCCTGACCTCAGAACGTCCTCTTTGTAGGAAGTACTTCAGATGCTTCAGCAGCAAACTGCACTGGGAAAAAAAAAAAAAAAAAAAAAAAAAACCAAAATTTACTTCATTTACACCATTTTGACCTGGCAGCAATAAAACCTCATGGGTCTGACCAATGTATCACTTGTCCTATGTTGGATTCATGACTTCTCTGGGACACGAGCAGGGTCTGGAGCATTCAGGACTTGGATTCAAAGGTCATCATGAGTGCTTTGGTCAGTTACTGCTGTCCTTGCCATGCTTGGTGTGATAGCATCTGGCCATCCCACTGGAGTCCAGGCCCTCACCATACCCTGTGCAGCATACAGGCAGAAAAGGGCAAATCCTCATTACCAGCAGCCAGCTTTTGGAACATTTTACCCTTTAAGTTGGATTGCACATGATCACGTTCTGAACACACCTTGGTTATTGCTAGAGTGTGGGTTTTTTTGTCCTCCTGCTGTATTTACACAGTGCTCAAACAGCAAAGCTTTCACTGCTTTGTCTGGTTATGTTCAGTACAGGAGCTGCTGGACCTGGAGTGGACAGTCTCTATGTCTAAGCAAAGCAATGCTCATGTGAACACGGACCTTTTGGTCAGGGTAGCCTAGGTGAAAGAAAGTGTGATGGGAACAGCTTTTGCATTGGTGGCAAGATCCCTGACAGCTCTGATGGGTCAGGAAAGCCCCAGTAATCTCAACCTCCCCTTCAACACTCAATACACAGAGCTGTTCAGTTGAACCATCCCCATCCCAACCCAGGGTCCATTCTCAGCCCTCCACTTTGACACACACTCTGCATCCTGACCTTTTAGTGACATGGGTTATCTGGTTGGAAGGAAATCCATAAATGTCTCTGCTGTCCCACGGGGGAATGGGCCAGTGCTGGCTTTCAGTTCACATACAACTTCGGAAAGCTGGTGCCAGCCTCAGGAGGATACAGCCTCGTCGGTGTGGAGAGATGACATCGCCTGATGTGTTTCAGCAGGGGAATTTCTAAGTGAGGACAATCCTCCTTCAGCACCTGTTTATTTGCATCCTACCCAATCACTTGACTGCTGTCACTGCCTCTTCTCCTACCCTGGGGCTGGCAGAACCCAAAAGGCCCAGCATTGTCCCTTTGCATATAGGCACTAACACTGCAGGGACCTCAGTAGACAGACAGATGGTAGACAGATGGAAGAAGGGTCTCCTGTACCTGGGAGGGCAGAGGTCTCCTGGGAAAAGGGGGATGCTTAAGCTGCACTAACTAGAACCAAAAGGTAGAAATTTCACAGAGTTTCATACACCATCAGGGAGACATGCTGGGCTCTGCTGCTGTTCCCAGAGGACCACCGTGAAAACTCCTCAACAGCAGGCGTTTCCATCCCAGACACCTTGTGGGGACAATCCTGATGGCCCTCCTGGGGATGGACCATATGATCTAATGGGTCTTTAGCATTTTCCAGCTAAACCCTCCCTGGTCAGCATTCAACCTTGACATAAGTGAAAGGAAGGAGATAATTATATGCTCATCAGTTGGACAACAAGTCAAAGGCGGGAGGTCAAAAATACAGAGCAACACAGTAAAAAAACCACAAAACCAACAAACAACAAAACAAGCAAATCAAAATGGGAAAGGAACAGGTGAAAAAGAGGTTTTAAGGACAGGCTGGAGGCAGAAGAGGCTGGGACATTGTAACAGGCATTCCATCAGCCTGCTTCATGCCTAGAGATGGAGGAGGTAAGGTGGCTTCATGTCTGAAGCATCCTTCTGGCACATTCCTGTGCACTCAGGATGCTGGTTTGGAGCCACCACGATTGGTTCAGCCACGCTTTGCTGTCCTCAGGGATGGCATATGCTTCCCCCTTACAAAAAACCTTGGGCATTTCCCAAGTTAGACCAAAGGATTCTGGGAACGGAGATGGGAAGACCCCTTCAATGCTCCAGAAAAGTCAGAAGTTAGATTTTTAGGGCAAATTGCCCCAGGGACAGTCACAAGGACAGCTGTGCTGACATAAGGCATGGCCTTATGACACAGGCAGTACATCTTGGCTGCCTTCTACCCTTGGGAACATGATTCATCCAGATGTAGGTGCCCTGGGAAGGTGTTTCAATGCCCTCAGAGTGAACCAGCTCATGGGAACTGATGGTAGAGAAGGAACCAAGAGAATCCCAGTTCATGAAGGCAGCTTTGCAGTGGTGAGGAGCCAAATAGCTGCTGCCACACAAAGGAGACACTCTCTCCAAACCCACCCTTGTGGCCTGGTCCCAGAGCTGATCCAGCCCTACTGAAGGAGATAAAACATCTTACCACAAAAGTGATGTGCTCTGTGTTGGGTAGCATCCCTAGACCATCTCTCCACGGGCTTAGAGCATGGTCAGTGCTGGTCCAAGGGATAGGGCAGAACCACACAGCTAGAGTAGAAGGGATACAAGATGGCTCCTTTTAGACAGTATCATCATCACAATTTAGCTGAAGCATGAAGCCCCACACTCAACAACATGATTTTACAATGTGTTGGGGCAGATCATGAACACCAGCCCCTGTTGGGAAACTCAGCAGACAGGTCAAGAGAGAAGGAGAAAGAAAACTATGTCCTGATGGCTGGAGATGTTTCCTTCACGTGAATAACACAAGGGCTCCAGGGAATCATCCATCATGTCAACCTCCTTGGCACTCCAATGACCTCAGAACCCTCTTGGTTGTGGTTACAAACCCACTGCTGACCTCAATGAAAATAATAAAGGATTAATCAAGACAAGGCTCTCACCAGTGTTAATGCTTCACAGCTCCTTGGCCACCCTACATGAACATTTCAAACTCCTGGTGGATTGCTTGACCTTATAAAACAATCAGGATGGAGAGACAGACAGCACAGTGGCCTCAGCCCTAGGTGCTGCTCCCACTGTCCTGCCTTTCTATCCTCTTCTAGAGGATGTCACCAGAGCAGTTAGTGTCCTTGGGGTTCATGCTGGAAAAAATTTGGGCTGAGAAAGGTTAAATAGCATCATAGAATTGTTTTGGTTGGACTTAATTTTAAGATCATCAAGTCCAACCATTAACCCAGCACTGACAGGTCACCACTAAACTATGTCCCTCAGCACCACATCTCCACGGCTTTGAAACCCCTCCAGGGATGGGGACTCCACCACTGCTCTGGGCAGCCTGGGACAGGCCTTGACAACCCTTTCAGGGAAAAGCTGTTCCTCATGTCCAACCTAAACCTCTCCTGGCACAGCTTGAGGCCTTTTCCTCTTGTGATGTTGCTTCTTTTGGAGAAGAGACTGACCCCACCTGGTTCCAACCTCCTGTCAGGGAGCCATTGAGAGTGAGGTGGCCTCCCCTGAGCCTCCTTTTCTCCAGGCTCAACAACCCCAGGTCCCTCAGCTGCTCCTCACAGGACTTGTTCTCAGTTTTAAGACATCAGTGCAAAGCAAGGCATTGAACCCATGTCCCAAGCCACCCAGCCCTTGCTCCCACATGGCTAGGAAGCATCACTCCAACTGCAAAACCAGGGCAATCAAACCAAATCAAAATACAACTGGGAAAGTGAGGAGGAGAGGAGCAGCCTCCAGTCGGTGCTAAATGTTCAGTGTGATGTAAAACTGTCCTCGGCTGTGTATGCAGAACTCACCCCATGGAAACGATGCACATTAAGGAAACCAGAGCTGCCCCTGGATACTGCCTGTGTTATGGGGAGATGATTTACATCAGCTTCTTTCTAGAGGAAACTGCCAGCCTTGACAGGCAACAGATTTGACCTCCCTTGACAATTGCCCCAATTTGCTCAGCTCTTTGCTTTATGGATCCCAGCCAGGTTTTGTTTTGGTTGTTTAAATAATTCTTCTTTGTGGGGTTTTGTTTTTTTTTTTAAGTGAATTTAGTACCATTAGAAGATGCCTGACTGACAACCGTGGTGACCAGGGACTATTTAGCTCCACAATGCATGTGTCACTATGAGGTGTTTAGGAGTCTTCTACATAAACTGTGGTCGCTTTTAAAACCATCAGCAAATATTTGGTCATGAGAACTGTTCCCGCACCTCTGCTGGCTTTACAACCAGGTCTAGAGAAGCCTGAAAATGGGCTATTTTAATTGAGGCATCTAAAGAGGAATGATGAGCTTCATCTCATATCATTTTATCCCCATTTGTTTATTGCATCAACAATTCTGCCTTGGCTGACACTTTAGGGGATTTTTGTTTTCTAATTTCCTAGAAGCACTGGTGGTTAACCAGGGACTGTGCACAAGGGAAAGACAACATCAAGAAGCACAGAGGAAGGGCCGGCAATTTGTGTTTGCACTGCTAACAATTCCATGCTGGTTTTAGTCAACACCTATTTAACTCACTCTCCCCCACCTCCGCCCTCATCACCAGAAGGGGGGAGGGGGGGGAAAAACACCCCAAATCTGTTTAAACTGCAACTTTCTTGCTGCGGTGCTTAGGAGCTGATCCACTTTTCTGCATTCTCCTATGAATTTTGGGGGAAAAGATCAAAAAGGTGGAGATTGAGTGCTCCTGATAGCCTCACGTGGTGAACAAGTAGGGAGAGAAGCGCACACCTCCCCAAATACTGGAAGAACAGTCAACCTGACTTTAGCCACGATGAATTTCTTTTTGCCTTTGCAAAGTCACTTTCACTATCCTCACAGTGCTATTTCTCCTTAGCAGCATCTCACTTTAGGGAGCAGTGGCAAACCACTGAGACAAGTGCTTTCCTCAGCAGGCTGGAGGAAATGCTGTGGCCACAGCAATGATGTGAGGGCTGGAACCCCTCTACTGTGAGGACAAGATGAAGGACCTGGGGTTGTTGAGCCTGGAGAAAAGGAAGCTCAGGGAAAACCTTCTCACTCTCAACAACTCCTTTACAGGAGGTTGCATCCAGGGGGGGTTGGTCTCTTGACCCAAGCAACAAGAGATAGGACAAGAGGAAACAGCCTCAAATTGCCCCAGAGAAGGTTTAGGATGGACCTGAGGAAGAATTTCTTCTTGGAAAGGGTTGTCAAGGCCTATCCCAGGCTGCCCAAGACAGTGGTGGAGTGCCCATCCCTAGAGGGATTTCAAAGCTGTGGAGATGTGGTGAGGGACAGGATTTAGTGGTGACCTGGCAGTGCTGGGCTAACAATTGGACTTGATGATTTGAAAAGTCTCTCCCAACCAAAACAGTTCTATGTTTCTAACAGTGCATCCACCATCCCACCCTTATCCCAGATTGCTGTAGTTCCCTCAGGTCCCACCCACTGTCCCTCTATAGCCGTGGGCCAACAGATCTAATCCTGCTATCCCCAAACACCTCCATGCCCATGGTGCAGCCCATCTTCTCACACCTCCCACTCCTGTCCCTGAAAAATCTTCTGCCCAAAATTCTGCTCTGACAGTCCCCAAGGTTTTGATGCCCACAAGTCTGTCCCTAGCATCCCAGGAGGATGTGCTGCTCACAGCACCACTATGCCTCCGTAGGTTAATCCCACCCTGTTGCCATAAAAGCCCTAATCCCCCCCCCCCACACACACACTATCCCAAAGTATCTCAGAGCTTAAAAACCTACTCTAAATCCCAAAATATCTTGTTGCTTTGGCTTTGCCCATGATGCCGTGCTGCCTGCAAACCTACCCTAAGATCCTCCAACGTCCCGTCCCACCCCTATTTCCCCCGCGGCTACTGCAGCCACCTTACCCTAAATCCTTAAAAAGGCAATAAATCCCCTAGCCACCTCCCACTGGAGCATCCAGCATCTCCAGTCTGACCACTCAGAGGTCACAAAGACATTTCCTCCAGCTCCAGTCCTCCGAATTGGTCATTTCTGGTCCTTTTGCTGGGAGATTTCAGGCTGGCTGGGGATTTTTGTGCAGGCATCTGTACAGGGGCATGGGAGATGAGCAGAGGATTGCTCATGCAGCTTGGGTAGGGTTAACAGCTTGGAAGCGGTGGCTGGAAGATGCCACAGCAGGAGGCCGGTGACCCACTAAACAGTCCTTTACAACCCCGAACGATTCCTGGTCTCAGGTTTCTTTCGTATCAGAGGATGGGGGAGACGGGGTGGGGTGGCGGGGAGAAAACTGCCGACACAGTAAAAACGTGAAAAATAGCAACAACAACAAAAAAACCAAAACAAAAATTAAAAATAAAACTGAATAAATGACCGCTAATTACACCACAACACAAAGCGATCGGGAGCGAGCGGCAGCCTGCGCCGAGCCCCCCCGCCTTCTTCCACCCCTTCTGCTTCCAACACCTGCGGAGCGCCAATGCCCATGGGGAAGGGAGCACAGAGCGAAAAACAAAACACGGAGGGCCAGCAAGGGCTGAGCAAATCCACCCTGTGCTCGCCGGCTGCTTCTGAAGTGTCCCCAAGCCCGTGGGGTGGCAGCTCCCTAACTACCGTGTCCCGTTTGTCCCATCACTGCCTCCCCTTACCCCACAGCCGCTGTGATGCAGGTATGAGAAAGGAGATTTGGAAATCCAGGTGATGGAAAACAGGGTTGAAAGAACGTGCACATGGTGGTCCCTGCCCCAAAAGTCCCTTGGGCAACATAATATAACCCTCAGCTAGATGGGCTAAGCCACAGCCCACTCCTACCACTTTTTCAGCCCGGGAAACTGAGGCACAGAGAAAGGTCCTTCTTCAAGAATAAGGTTGGAGGTCCCTACTGGGAGAAGATTCTCCTTCACCCATCCCACAGAGGTAAATTCATTAGGGCCCACAAGGAGCTCAGTGCTACCCTAGTGAACCAAACAGCTTCCAGACGATGATGGTGTGACGGTGTGAGAGCACAGCTGAGCAGCATGTGCCGTGTGGGACCTCCAAGCTGTACCTTATTCTAGTGAGGACCCCAGGCCCTGAGACACCTTATTCTCTGCCTTATCCCCCACTCTCAGAATCAGGGGGAGGGTTTGGGACCCTGATCATGCTGCTTCATCCAGCACCAAGTGCTGGGCAGGCTGATCTCCTTGGTGCAGATAATCACAGAACCATAGACTGGTCCAGATATGTCCATAATGTCCAAAGATGTTTCAAGGAGCAACAACATGTCTGAGGAGGGATGGAGACTAAGCCGCTTTATCCCTGGGGAGGGAGTGCCAGGGCAGCACCCCTCATCACTGAGGTATTAGCAGCATCTCCCCCTCCCCGCAGCCCATTCACAGGAGGGTGCCACATCTGCAAACCCACCCCCCCCCCCCCGGCAAAAGGGCCTGGGGACAATGTGTAACCCCCCATCAAGCAGCGGAGAAGCCACTGGAGCTTATTTCCCAGGGCGCAGGCACAGCTGCAAGCGCAGGGAAGCTGCCAAAACCCAGGAGGAGAAACACTGATTAATATCGTCCTCCGGTGGATCCCGCGCTGCAGATGTGCAGGCTGCTGACTCGGCACCTCCTCACAAGGAGACCAGAAGCTGGCAAAGCCAACAGTAACGAGCATCTGCGCGCAGAACTGTGTGCGCACATAGCTCCTGGAGGGACAATACAGTACAAGGGGCAAAGCTGGTGCTGGGACGCTCAGTATAGATGCTGCTCTTCTATCTCATAAGGTCTCTATAGGAAAGAGACGCTTCATCCCCTAATATCTGGTGACACTCACTGTCTTGAGTACAGCATCTCAACAAGATGCCTGTGACAGCCTGTGGAGAGGGCTGGGACAGGTGGCCAGGAAGCCGCTTACATCAGTTCCCATGCCGGCCGCTGTCCTTGCAAGCATAAAGATTAGAGACCTTTTATTCCAAGGGTTTTGGGTTGCTGTTTTTTTTTTTTTTTTCTTTTAATTTTATACTAAGCTGAAACTCTCAGCATGCTTCTGCAGTAACCCACCATGGGCCAGACGCACGGTAATACACACTCATATTTCCCTGTGTTTAATTAAACCAGAGAGCCGCCTCCTCCTCTGATGAGCTAACCCATTGGAAATTAATCAGCAGGTGACCGATAACAGTGAATAAAAAAAAAAAAAATGTGGGGAGAAAGACGTTGCCATCAACTGGGGCCTACCTGCTTAGACAGGGAAGTCCAGTCTGTCAGCAAACAGGAATCGACCGTGGTGCATTGGGCCGGCACCGCATTGATCAGTGTGGTCACGCTGAGGAATGCTAATGAGCTCATGAGGAGTCTGAAGGAAATCATTTGCATAAGAAAATACAGTTCTTGATGGGGTGTTGTTTCTAGGAAGAGTAGATTCAACACCAACTTGGGAACTTCAAGGGGCTGCCCAGAGAAGATGTGGCAGCAGGGAAGGATGGGAAGGGAGATGGTTCTTGTGCATGGGATTGGTGTCTCTGCTGGATGTGGTGGTGTTTTTGGGCAGGATGCCTGGTACAGGCCTTGTGAACAGCTGCTCACACAGACAGGGCATGGAGGGACCAAACAGGATACACAACTGCCCCAAAAAGACCTAGGGATAGCCCTTCACCAGTAGGCTCCATCCCTCCCATCCAGCCACCTCCATCCCATCACCCATTCCTCCCACAGTCTGCCTGCCTCCCATTGTGCATCCCTCCAACTCAGACACCTTAATTCCATTGTCTGTCCCTGACACCACAACCACTTCCAGCCCTCCCATCACAACCAACCACAGCCCATTGCCCACCCCTACAACTCAACTACCTCCATCCCATTGCTCATCCCTCCTCGTAAAACACCTCCATTCCATTAGCAGCCCTTTCCACCTAACCACCTCTGACTCATTGCTCATCTCTCCCACCTCAACCACTTCAGCCACCTCCATCCTTCCTGGGCAACCACAGCCAATTCCTCCCACCCAACCACCAGAACCACACCTGATGCTTCCCACAGTGTCACACTAGGACCACCATATCTCCCCTCTCAGTACCACCACCCACCTTTTACAGAGTGCAGAAGAGCAACAGTAAGATAGGTTGCCAAATGAGTCTGGTTGTTGCAAAACTAGGCTCATACATCTTTAACCACCGACCAAAACTGTGCTGCCTTTGCATTTGTGATGGACAAGAAGAAAGCCAGACCTGGGGTACCACAGCTTCACCAGGACTTCCATACCTCCCTTCCAAGCACAGCTCAGCCCCATCAATATTTCATACCTGACCTTGTGGCTTTGGCAGCCTTTTGCTTGGTTTTCATTGCAGTTTTCTTCACTCTTCTACTGTCTGTCCCGTGCTTCCTCAGCCTGCACTAATGCCCCATCTCAGGAGACCCTTGGGACCCCCACACCAGCTCCTGAAATATTCATGAGACAGGAACCTCTGGCCAGTAAGGCTGTATGAGCCAACCTTGCCTGTGATGACAGTCTGAGCATGACCACCAGCACATCAGGTGGCGGAATATCCTTCCCTCCTCTCCATCCCCAGCCTGTCCCAGAACAGGGCACAGGAAGAGCCACCCCCAGCAAGAACCCTTTAGGGAGAGAATAAAGTGAGTTCCTAATTGTAATTAAAAATGAGCTCTTGAGCTGCTCATCTGCCCTTGCAATGAGACAAGAAGAGAAGAGGGAAGAAACATGCAGCAGAGCCCTTATTTTAGGGCCTGTGGATAACCACAAAGGAAAATTATTTAAATTTGGGTTTATTTCATCTTTTTCTCAACAGCAAAGCTGTCCCAGGAAGGCTTTGCTGTTGAAAGGACACAGTATCTCTGTGGCCACCATGCTTACCAGGAATGAAGGATCTCATTCAGGTCACTTTTTTTTTCCTCTGTGGTCATGGTGGCAAGGCTTGAGCCTCATCTCTTGAATTCAGCTCTTTCTGGAGTGTTCTGGAGGTGCTGGGCTTTGCTGTGCACCGTCACCTTCACAAATGGGAACTGAGCCCAGTTTGGTCCTTGCCATTCCACTATCACACAAGAATTTCTTGCAGGGAGTCCATACATGAGCAGAGAAAGAACAAAGCCCTTCCCACCCCTCTCCTGGAGCAATGGGAGGAGGCAAACCCCAAGTCCACAGTTTCCCACCCCAAACTTGTGGCCTCAGACAGCTGGAGCACAACAACTCACCTGGGCAACATATCCCTTCCTTAAAACTTAATCAGCAGCTGATGAATATTTCACAAAGACAAAGAGGCCAGGTAGATAAGGTCAATCTTTTATTCATGAGCATCAGAGAAGGGAAGGCTGTGGGCAGAGAGATCCAGGCTCAACCAGGTCATCGATGTCTCCTGGTGAAGATCTCATGACCAAGACCTCATGTACAGATGATGCATATCCCTGTCCTGTGGGCAGCATCCAGCAACATCCAAGACAGAAGATGAAGACATTCCACCAGTCCCTTCCACAGGCACCCACAGCAGAATTTCCCTATGACACCAGCTCAAGGTATGGGGCAACATGAAAGCCCCAGGGAAGCGACATGGGTGACATAAGCCCAGGGCTGGAACACAGTGGCAAACCTTCTGGCAGCCCAGGAAGAAATACAACCAAAACCTCCACTTTTGGGCTCCAGCTGAGCCTAAAATTTGCCTGAATTTACATCATCATAATTTCTGGAGCTGCAGCCAAATCTGGGCTTGCTGGGGAAATGTGGTCACAGGTGGTGGCCAGTCCCTTGACCACTCCACTGTGTCCATGTCCACATGAGGAAGCTCACAGCTTTGGCCACTTTTTAGAAGACCAACCCTTAAACCCAAACCATGCTCTGAATCAAACAACAGCTGACCAACACTGACCAGGGCAGTATCCTGACCCTCCTGCAAGGTGAAAAAAATGCCTCCTCCTGGAACCTGGCTTGGGAAGATTCCCCAAATCCCATTTCCAAACCATCTCCAAAGACCAGGGAGGGCTGAAGCCAGGTGCTGCACCAGCCTGGCTCTATTCACATGTAACAGACACGGTCCTTCTGTAATAACACATTTAATTAAACGCAGCCAGACCTCAAAGGCTGTCCCAACATTTTAACTGGCATCTGAGAAGATGCTAACGAGAGAGACGTTAATTACCCAGCTTATTAGATGTCCGCATTATTAACATAACCCTGACGGAATTAACTTGATACAAACTATCCCGCAAATATTAATTGCCTAAAACTTCCTCGTAACTCGAAGGTATTAATAAGACAGTAATTATGTATGGATTGTATAGCTGCAAGTTAATGACATGGCAATTTGATTTGTCTCCGAGAAACGCGATAAACCCAAGGAAGTGTTCTCCGAACAATCAATTGATATTTAATTAACGGACAGAACCTGTCAGCGTAAATCTAAATTAAACACCCACGATATCTCGTTCGAAGTGTTATGACAAAGGCTCTCGGGATGTGGTGGCATGGCAGGGGTCAGGTATCTCCTGTGCTGCGTGGTGAAGATGCTGATGGAGACAGTGAGCACTAGCATCTCAAATCTACACCCCCTCCAATGCATAAGAACATGGATCTGTTCCTCTTCTTTTTCCTCCCTGGTCTGAGGGGCACTCACAATCCCTCTGCTATTCAATGTCACACTCACCTCCCTTACAAGCCTAGGCCCCAGAAACACATCCCCACCAGGTGCCCTTTCACAGCTTTCACTTGAGAAAATGGTTGAAAGTCTTGAAGGTCTAAAGTGTTCCTACAAGAAGACCATTAAGATGGCCCCTCCAGCCACCCCACTGGTTGAGCAACGGCTAGAGCATCACTACTGGTATCCAAATGAGAGACTGGTCAACTAAGCAGAAGTGGAAGCAATAAACTCCTGAGGTGAAAGGTGTTTGGGCATGAAAAAGTTCCCCAAGAGAGGCCTCAGAAAGCAAAGGACCTTCACTGAGAGCTAAGAGTGAGGGCGAACATGTGGGGTTATTGATCAGCCCCTTCTTTTCGATCCACCCACACCATGGCCAAAGCTTAAACCCTCAAATAAACTTACCTTAGCTCCCCAGAAGTGGCCCGACACCAGCAGGTCTTTCCTTTTAGCCAGCCAATGAATGCCATTGTCCTCTCTCTTTGGACCATGCTGCCCTCAAGACAGGCTTCACACCTCACAGCTGGAAGTAGGCAAGCAGCCCACATCCCTATGATAAGGATGGTCCAGACCTTCCACCTCTGCAGCCACTGACTCTTCCAGTTACCAGCATCATCACCCCCAGAGAGGCAGGATGAGACCCACTGGAGCAGTGGAAGAGCTGGTCCTATGGCACATGCTGCCCAGGAGAGGTTGGCGGCACCAGGCTCCCCTTCGCCATCCCAGCCGCCTCCTCCCCCCTTCCTCTTCCTTTCCTTTTATGTAAATTGAAAATAACAATTAGTTTATTTTTGCTTGTGCAAATTACAGCTCACGCTCCCAGGGAGCAGACAGCTGCCAGGGCCGCGCTGAGCTGCGCTCCAGCCTGGTCCTGTTACATGAATAAATAACCTGGTGTTGGGGAAGGGTGGGGGAGAGGATGCTCTACCTGCCTGCCCCACCCCCCCTTCTACCTGCCTGCCGCCCCCATCCCCATCCCTCTGTTGACATCTGAGGAAAAGGAGAAATGGGAAAAAGGGGAAAAAACAAGCAAACAAACAAAAAAACCCCACAAAACTAAGGAGCCTTTGGATTTTACTGGGTGGGTGATTAGGGATTAAGCTGATTATTTCTTTGGGGAGTTTGGGATGAGGGGTTGTAGGACAAGTATGGTAGGTGAGGGGATGCCTGGGCACTGGAGATGGTGATGCTGAGGAGAGTTGCTGGGCAGCTGGGACAGCAAAGGGCTGTCCTGTGACAGCTGGGACCTGATCACCACCAGACCTGAGGACTGACACTGTAGTTACATATTCCCCACTTGGCAATGCAGCTGGTTTCCCTTTGCACACACATGGATGTGCAGCCTGCATCCTGCCTTCTGCATCCCATATCCCCATCTCCTGCATCTCACTTCCTCCCAGTGGCAGCCAACATACAGTCCCATGGCATCATTCACACAGCCACAGGGGCCTGCTGCAGGGGAGCACCCCATATCTCATACCCCCTCTCCTCTACCCTATATTCTGCATCCTAGATCCCCTATCCTATTGGTCACCTTCCTTATCCCACATCCTGCGGCCCACATCCAGCATCCCACATGCCATATCCTATGTCCCACTACCTGCATCCCACCTCATGTATCCCATATCCCACCTCCTGCACCTTATATCCCACATTCTGCACCCCATATCCAATACCCTGTATCTATACATCCTGCATCATCTTGCTCTATCCCATATCCCACCTCCTGCATCTCACCTCCTGTATCCCCCATCCTACCTCCTGCATCCCATATCCTGTGTCCTTTACCTGGCCATCCTGCATCTCTCATGCTCCATCCTAGATCCCACCTCCTGCATCACATATCTAGTGTCCTGTATCTTTACATCCCTCATCCCACCTCCTACAACAGCATCACTGGGTGATGCAGACTCACACAAAACCAAGGAGTTTGGGATTAAAATTCAGCTGTGGTCCTGTTCAGGTGGTTTCCCGTGTGCTGGCTGTCAGGAAGGATCTCTGCTCCCACCGAGGTTACAGGAGATATCAGTGCAAGAGGCACTAGGGGAAGGCAGAAGGAACTCGCTAGGAATAAATCCCAGCCATAGGGATGAGCCACGCCAAGTACCATGAGCTGACAGAAGCAAATGAGCTCTGTTTTGCTGATGTGATATATATATATGTATTTTATACATGGTGAGCAGGGCAGGATTTGGCTTAGGCAGGAGCATCGAGGAGGCAGCCGAGCCTGGAGGTCAGGAGGGAGGGGACATTGAAAAGGCAAACTTCAGCCAAGCCAGAATAAAAAGATCAGCTCGAGCCAAAAAATGTCATCTCTGGGCACAGCTCGGATGGGTCAGCCCCGAGCACAGCTTGTCCTGCATGGCTTCTCAGAGCCAATGCCGAGGGTTTTGTTTTGTTGGAGGGGAGTTTATTTGGTTGGGAATTTCATGAATTTCTGCTTTTTTGAGTGAACAGAGCCCCAGATCTGCGCACACCCGACAGCCCACCCCGCTTCCTTACCCGTGATTTAATATCCCAGGGCTGGAGTTATCACATTACCAAGATGTCGGGACTTACGCAGAACATGCCGCAGCGGTTTGGTGACAAACCTGCTGGGCTTTAGCATCGGTAACTGGGGAGGAAGGAATGAGGGGTGCACTTTGGGAATGCAGCATCGATCAGCCCGTGGCTGTTTTCTGCCTGTTTGCAGAAACCCCCTTATCTGCAACCACCCAGCTAATCGCTATATGGGGACGCTGAGGAGCTGACAGCACCAGTTGGTGGGTGGGTTGGAACTGGTTCTGAGCACTTGTGTGTTTGGGAAAGATGGTCTGAGGTGCTGCTATGATTGGTACCCCCCCCCCAAAAAAAAAAAAAAAAAAAAGAAAAAAAAACACTGTTATACCTGT
>JANHGN010025668.1:0-11402 GCA_024605025.1 Megaceryle maxima | reverse complement strand
CCTCCACCACAACTCTTTGGGCCCAGCCATCCAGCCAGTTTTTTACTCAGCAAAGAGTATGCAGATTCAAGCCATGAGCAAGCCTTCCACCATTATCTTTAAGAGAAGAAGTTTAGTGTCCTTCTACCATTCTTTTTCTTACTGAGGTTAAGTACAGAAAAGGAAGAGAATTAAAATGGACCTGTCACACATTTGTTATTCTCACGTGTCATGCCATATCCCTTCTCTGATGTAAGCCAACACTCTACCACAGTATTTAAATTCTTCACTATAGACAGCTCATAACAAATATGGTGATTTTTATTACATGTTCCTCTGAATATAGCAAAGATGAATGCATATTAAAGTAGAAAAACTGGCAGCTGCTTGGGTTTGGAGAAAACCACTGCTTCCTTAACTCAGCACCATTATGGCAACATGGACATAATTGTCATTAGCATGATAAAAGATAAGGAATCAAGACCCAAATCTAATCAACATTAACTGCTATGTCTCCCAGGCACCTTCTAGCCAAAGTTCCTCTGAGCAATCTGTCTTTAAATCACAGCATGTGTTTTATCTCTCTCTGACAAAAGACACTTTGTGCCATTCAGTTCCCCACAGGATAAGCCAGTAAACAAGTTCAAATAGGCTTCTGTTATTCCACACAATTTGGAAAGCCATGAAGTACCCTTTAAGTGGAGGTAATGGAGCTGCTCCACTACAATCCAAGCCTTGTGGTAGAGAGAATAGAAGTTTAGCCAGGCATTCAGAAAAGAACTGATAGTGAATAAAAGATAGAGCAATGAAGGGGTGGGAACCTCTCCTTGGACAGTGCATCCCATCTATGCATTTCCCAGAAGTGTTGTTATGGGATGTTCACACTGTATTTGTGTTTCCCTGATGAAGCACAAAGAGAAGCTACTGTTAAAGACAGTAGCTGTTCCAATGTGAGAGACTATGCAAAAATGCAAAGTCTCAGACAATCCTGGCTCCTCAGAATCACAGTAAAAGTGTCTCTACTGTCAATTCCATATGCCTCAGATGATCACTTATTTGGCTTTCCTGAAAATCTGTAATATACATTATGGTGGCTGAGCCCCAGTAGAATCAGGAAAGGACCAAAAGGGAAAAAAAGCAGTTATGTCTTTAGGATTCAGTGTTGCTATAAATCTTCGATGTTGCTTTTCTGAGCAAACTTTGAAACTTCAGCATACAAAATTTAAATACTGTAGTTCTTAATTTCTCACATTTCTTTTTTCCTAATAATGACACTGAAGGAAAGCAGCACCCTATGAATTAGCTGCAGTGTCAAAAATATATGGAACAATTGTTGCCATTTTCACATTTCATTGATGCATAATTACATGAAATGAAATGACAAATGCTTTCATGCAAAGATCCACAAGGGAGAGACTGCATATAGATATATCCAAGACCATCTTCTAAGTTGCTGAATAGCCTCATTGGTCAAAGAAACAGACTTCTTTATAATCGGATTTTGATCCACAAACAGAAATGCAAAGACATTGGTTTTGTTTGTTTGTTTGTTTTTTCCCCAAGTGTTTTCACTGTATATGGACTTGATGCAATTTATTTGCCAAAACACAGTTATGAAGAAAGGCAGCTGCTGAACAAGCAGCGTAGAACAGCTAGAATTTACAGAGAGGTACAAATCTGAGCCAGATTTGTTATATAAACTATTTCACACAGTTCTGTAAAAAACACACCGGAGAACAGTGAGCCCCATTCTCTGGGCCACTGTAAAGGCCAAAAATATAACTTAAAATCTTTTTATCTGTGAATTATCTAGTTCCATGGATTAACAACCCTAGAAAGCGACACCTTCTCTACACTGTAGAACAAGCAACACCAGCCAAATGCAATGTAGGAGAATCTCTTTCCCAGCTTGTGAGTATGCACAGATTTCTACTTAGAGATACAGTTACATGCCAATAAACAGAATAACCTCTTGGGGTTAATCTAAATGTTTCTTTCATAATACTCAAATGGAAATGTTCCTTTTGATCCCTCCCAGCACTTATATTGACCTAAATAGATAACCCAAAGGGGAAAGGCTGCATAAATCTCAGTCAGAAACCTGTCTTATTTTTCAGTCAAAAGAATTCTGACATGCTAGCATGCAGTGTTTTTCTGTATTTCACGATGAAACATGCTGTGCTTTTGGCAAATGATGGCTTGTGCCCATCTGGAAAAACATGAATCACAGTCAGAAACATAGCCTAACTCTTGTTATGAATTTAGGACAAGTCAAAGCTACAGAATTAAACAAAGCTTTCAGATTTTCCCTGGTTGATCTGGTCTCCTAGACTTCAGGGTGTAAATTCAAGGCCCTATTTACTATAGGTTGGCTTAAACATTACTAGTAAACATTGTGGCATTCTTGAGTTGTAAGCAGTTAGTAGAGATGAGTTACTACAGAAAGCAGAATGGAAAAATCATTACCTCCGAGTCTGTGCAGTAAGTAGAAGTCCCCATTTATTTCTTCAAATCCAAACTGGCCATAGAATAATCTTTCCATGTTATCTATGGGGTTTATGGGTTGCAATTAGATCCAAATGTGAAAATCAATTAGTTTAAATGGAGAGAAACTGCAGGTTCCCACTGGCTTTTTTGATAAGGGTTTACCAGAAGGAGATGGCTGCCACAATACATCTGTGACAAGTTAACAGCTGACCGGTATCTTCTTCAGCTATTTCAAGCATGTCATTGGGCTTGTAAGATCCTTTTTTCGTCTATGTTATCTCCCTGTTGTTTCCATAAATGATAATATAGCAAAACCTGCATTTATTTGTCACATGAGGTGGCAGACTGATTGACACCACAGAAAGATTTTAAAGAGAAAGGCTTTATCCACAAAATTTATCCCCTGAATAAAAATTACAGACTTTGTAAACAATGTATTATGGAAAAATAAATTGGTCAACCACCATAATACATCAGTTGTTTGGTGTCTTAAATATAAATTTATTCCAATCCTTCTGGAAAACTGTGATATTGATGCAAAAGCTAATAGACTATTACTGGCCTGTATATCCACTTTGGCACATATTTTTGAAGTTTAAAAAGCATTCCTCATTCAAGAAGTGCAAGCAAATAAAGATATTTAAAATAAACTACTTTTTGCTGAGTTATGTGTATTAGCACCACTCAGCAATGGCATATAGACATAGTATTTATTACACAGTAATTAAACATCCATAAATGCTTTCAGAGTGCTTTGGAGAGGCTATCTTGCTCCTGTTTAGAGCAGACACTGATACTTTGGACAACAGCAGAGGCTGCAACAAAAAAGGGAACTGGAGCATGAAGTCAAGTTCTGAACTTCCTTGACTGGAAGACTAGGGCTGAAACTACATCCTACCCTTCTCCTTATACAAATGGAACTACTGTTGAATACAGTTTGACAGCCAGTAACCTTTCAGAGAAGTAAGAGTCAAGCCTAAAATGAAAGAAATACAGTGACAGTCTACCTTTGCATATTTAATAGGATATTTCCTTCAATTTAAAGTAAACCCTAACTGACAACAGGATTAAGCCAATTTAAAAAGGATCAGGACTAAGTCTTCAAAGTCTAAAATCAGTAATTTTGGAAACCCAAAAGAGTTCTGTGTATCACAACAGGAGGAGAAAGTTTGGTACAACCAGGACTCAGAGAACAGTGATGTTCAGAAACTAACCAGTGAGAAATAAACATGGATCATTATTTATACAAGGTGAATTCCAAAGGCTAAAATTCAGAAGGATAATTTTCATAGCCTTGAAAAGAAAAAAGGTTTCGACTCCACAGGACTTTGAGATTGGGACTTTAAAATCCATATGGACTGCAATCTCTAGGTCCAGTGAAGTTATGTTTATTCTTTACTGACTCAACTGGGTCTTGGAGGTAGAAAGACTTAAATGAGAATGTTCTTGCTTCCTTGTTAAGGACTGACACACTTTTTCCCACAACAGGATTAAGCTTGCACCTTAATCACGCTGTCCATACAGAAGTCTGTAAAGAGGTTAATTTATATGTGGATCTTCAATAATTAATGCTTCAATTATACCTTTTTTCAATGAAACAGCTTATACTTTATTCAAGTATTTTATTGCCACTGATCTTATCCATGTGTTATTTGCACAGTGACTTGGGTTTAATTCTAAATTCATGAGTTTCCTAGGATTTTTTCCAGGCTCAGGGGTTGTATTTCTGAGAGTTTTAAAATTCTATTGAATCAAAAATAATTTGTTACTTTTAATATTAGAGTGTGCCTGTAGGTATAATTTAGTACAAGGTCTAAACCCATAGGAATAATTAAAAAAAAAAAAAAAAAAAAAAAAAAAAAAAAAAAAAAACAAAACAAAAAAAAAAACAAAAAAAAAAAAAACCAAAACACAACACAAACAAACAAACAAACAAACAAAACACCACCACACTGCTAAAATTCTCCAAGCCCCTCCAAGTTTTATGAAACAAAGCTTTACAGCAACATCTTAATACATTCAACAACTAGCTGAACTTTCTTATTGTTTGGTCTGGAAATAAAGATATAAACTACGATTTTGTTTTATTGGGTGCTTTTTCCGTCTGCAGGTGAGGGGCAGAAAAGCTATGCAGGGGAACATGGAGGGGCTCACTGCATAGAATCATAGCAAAACATCCTTTAGAAAGACTTGTCTCCAGCACATGGAGCCTAAAAGACAGATAGGAGCAAAGAAAGCTGTTTCAATGTAAAGAGGTCCATTAAATGCTTGAATGGCTCTTACTGATGATTAAAGCTCTCTGGGATGGAGCAATGAGTCAGTAAAGCAGGTGTTAGGCTGAGGGGCAGACGTTGGAATGCAATTGCCAGTTAGGTTGCCTTTTTCTGCCCATTCAAGTTAATCACTTCAGTACCCATAATGCATTTTTGTGGGAGTTATTGCCACAAATCAAGAGTTTTAAACCCTTTAGCAACAGCTAAAATTGTTCATTTTGGAGACAGGATGGAAAACACTGAGGAAATACAAATAGCAGAACAGAAGCAATTCAGTTCCATTACAGCCTTTGTGAGAAACAAATGGTCTGACCTGGATTAACAAAGCTAATAATATTGCACAATGCTTTGTCCTTCTCCAGTAGTTTCCATCTGAGCCTCTCAGCTTTTGCTTGAGGGAGGAAAACATGTATTTCCCTTTTGTGTTTGGGAAGCTAAAGAACAAGAAATGAAGGTGATTTGTCTAAAGCTGCACAAGGTTCAAAATGAGATGAATACATAACCCGCAAACCTGGGTTCCCCTTCTCTGAGCTCACCACCACTTTCATAAAGGTAGCACTAGATACTGAATTCTTTTCATACTGTATGGACTGTTCAATTGGAAAAAAAAATAAAAATAAAAAAAAATTGGTTGATTGTTCTAAGCCAAAATAAAACCCACAAAATTTTGAGATAGGAAGTGTCAAAGAATTTGTAGACACTCAATAAAACTACATAAAACCTTTAATTTCACACTGACATTTATATATAGCACATGGATTTATTTGAGCACTTCTGTTGTTGTTTTCTAAGGATTTTATTAGTTTAAACCAAAGAAATGAAAGCCATTTTTCCCACTGAAACAAAATTACAAGTACATTTTAATGAAAATTATACCTGGTGCACAGAAGCCAAGTACGCAAATAGAGAATGTTTTTCTGCTGGATGCTAAGGGTCTTAAAACCTCTGCCCCAATATGCAGTTTTCTTTTGAAATCAGCTTAAAGCAAGCAGTTCATAATTTCAGATTTTCCTTTCTTAGCCTAAATTAATTTGAATCTGTGCAGATTAAAATTAAAGGTAGAAGCCTGCAATAGCTCCTTGTAACAACATCAAGCAGGATTTAAATTCTGACAGCAGGTTAATCCACAAAGTAACAATTCATACTTTATTTGCTTTATTCATGCTAAGAATGCTTCAATTGCTGTTTCACAGGGAGAAGAAACAATTCCACTTTTCTAAAACACATTGGGAGAAGTGTAGGATAAAAACTTAGATCTTCTCTTACGATTTGGGATAGATAATTTTAACCTGTAATTCCATTTCTGTCACCAAAATGTAAATAATAAATGTGACTGCATACCTTGCATGCATTTATAAGCATATGGGATGCTTTGGGGAATCTTGCTGCAAGAATCTATTATTAAAATACTTCACTCTACTAAAACCTATGGAGCATTTATTTTATTACAGCAGAAGAGTTTGTACACATTGGTATATATTCTCTGTGACATGTACACATCTCTGCTGTGCCTGATCAAATCACTGTACCTATGTGCTTTGTTGATACCTATCATTGGTATTGGGGGTGTTGGTTGACAGCTCGCTGAACATGAGCCAGCAGTGTGCCAAGGTGGCCAAGAAGGCCAACAGCATCCTGGCCTGTATCAGAAACAGTATGACCAGCAGTAGTAGGGAAGTGATTGTGCCCCTGTACTCAGTACTTGTGAGACCACACCTTGAGTACTGTGTCCAGTTTTGGGCACCACAGTACAAGAAGGTGCTGGACCAGGTCCAGAGAAGGGCAACAAAGCTGGCGAGGGGTTTGGAATGCATGCCTTATGAGGAGAGGCTGAAGGAACTGGGGTTGTTTAGTCTCAAGAAGAGATCTTACTGCTTTCTACAACTACCTAGAAGGAGGTTCTAGCAAGGCTGGATTTGGTCTCTTCTCCCAAACTACTAATGATAAAATGAGAGGAGATAGCCTCAAGTTGCGTCAGGGGAGGTTTAGATTAGATATTAGGAAGAAATTATTTACTGAGTGGTGAGGCACTGGAACAGACTGTCCAGGGAAGTGGTGAAGTCACCATCCCTGAAGGTGTTTAAAAAACAAGCAGATGTAGCACTTGAGGCTATGGTCTAGTGGATAGAGAGATGTTAGGATGAAGGTTGGACTTGATGCTCCTAGAGGTCCTTTCCAAACATAATGATTCTATGATTGCACAAACAATTAAGTTAATCTGGATATTTTCTTAAACCACCATTTTCTCATTAGCTGCTACTACTCTCTTATCTGGCACCCTACTGTGTGCATAAATGCTAATTACTGGTCTTCTGACTTGGCACCTCAGAACCTTTCAGACATAATGGAACATCTGCTGTCACACATTTTCTTTCAAAGCACAAGGTGGCTATTTCATCACAGCTGAAATCTTTGAATGTTCTTAAAAGTAAATAATATCCTTCACTCTTGGAAATGGAAAAAGTATGGCAATGATCAGTGTGATTCACAGTGTGGGACTTTTAAACACTTCATTTTCATCTTACTTGGAGTATTTTATGTCTTTGAAATAAAGAAGTTAACATGAGATGAATTGCCTTTCTGCCTAACAGCAGTATGTCTTGCATTAATGATCAATTACACCTACATCCAAGAACAGACTTGTGCTAAGAAAAGTAATAGGATTTAAACTTCAAATTATGCTGAATGTAACTGTAGCACTTTTGCACTTCTTTTCACTTATATGAGAAGATCTCACAACTGGTATGATAATTCTATATTTAACACAAAGCAACACTTGTTAGGTTTACAATTGGCCTCATAATCTTAAGGGTCTTTTCCAAACTAAATTATTCTATGATTTTTCCAAGAAAAAATGTCACATGATATTTTTCAAACCCATGACCCGTTAATTATTACTGGGCATCAACCAGAGAACCCAAGAAATGGAGCTTTGGGGCTTCTGGGTTCAGTTTTTCCTTATGTTCATGTAAACTTGCTTGTGTCACTTAGTCTGCCTCTTTTCTCCTCTGCAGGAAGAGAATGCTAATTTATCTTTGTCAACACAGTGTTGCATAGCCTACTTAATAATATCGGTAAATCACTCTTGGTATCTTCAAGTGCAAGGTATTCAAAATACTTTGGCCAGTATCTTGCTGTTACACAGAAGAAATGTACACTACACTTCCAGTTGTCCTTTAAGATGTACAAACTTCAGTGATTTTCTTCCCCCACTGAATCTCTAAGTGTAATCCAGGCTTAAAAATTTTTTGAATAGTTAATCTTTCTTCCTCTAAACAATGTGGGAGTCTCTATTTCCTTTTTAGTGCAACAATACTTGTCCCTTGTTCCACAATAATTTGAAAAAAAGCTGAAGACAAGTTTCCTTGAGAAGGTTAGGAGACAGAGAACTATTATGAAAGTAAGTATAGAACCAGGGTAAAAAAGGTTTTCAGTGCAACTTTAAATGAAACTAGAGACATTAACCTGTTTTATCACTAGTATAATAAGAGTAATTTGATTGTTTCACGTAGATTCCTGTGAATTCTACAACAGGTCTCTTTCAGTCTAATTCAGAAAGACAAATCAAGGAGCATCTCCCAGAGATTCAAATCAAAATTAATACAATAAGGTACATATATAAACAGCATGGATTTAAAAACAACAACAACAACAACAAAACAAAACAAAACAACAACAACAACAATACAACAACAAACAACTTCAAGCAAACTACCCAAAGAAGTGACAGATTGCCAATTTCTTGTTGGGCATGAGAGCCAATAAACCAGTCCAGCACAAGGTGTTAGATTCAAGAAAAACGACATGAAGTCTACTTGGCCCATGATATACAGAAGGCTAGGCTGAATGATCCTTCCTGACCAAAGAAAACTATGAATACTCCTTATCTCCAGCATTATGCACAGATTCAGTGGAAACATCCTTCCTAAAAAAGTCACCTCAGAAGACATGGCTCTTTATCTTTTAACGAAGTCCTTAACTCAGAAAAGATGTAGCACAGGTTTTCACAATGACAGACCACTTAAATTACTGGATTGTGACTCCACAGCTTCTGGAGCATCCCTTGAAAAAGGCCACCCTCCTATTTCCATGCTGTCAACTTCATAATGCGATCCTCACTCAGGCAAAAACTCCAGCTGCTCTCACAGAATAAGGCCTGAGTGAGGAAAATGATGCATGGCTCTCCTGTGAACAAATGAGTATCTAGACTTCTTTCCTGAAATAGCAGGCTGCACAGGATTCATTATCAGCCAAGTTGACAGTGCTGCCTATCATTATAATGAAAATTATCTGTCAGCCTTAGAGGTTATGATGTCATGCCACTTACATAGTCTAAATTTAAGTTTGTATGCCAGGTAACTGCCAGGCTGCTCACCATTACTACTGTTTAACAAACACAAAGTTAACCAAAGGCTGTTTCTGAGAATGTATCCACAGGAAAATGTTTAGTTGTATTAATACTGAGACTTCCTTTGCTTTGAAATTCTTTATTGCCTTCTTGCTTTGAATCAGGCATTGAATTTAGGCAGCAAAGACAGGGGATTTCTTTTGCAACCAGAGAGGCGGCCTTTATAGACCTCAGAAAACTTCTAATTTAACCAGTAAGTCTTTAAAAAAATGCATCCCTCACTCTCAGGAACATGGAAGTTCAAAAAACCTAAGCTCTAATAAAAATTTTCCATCCTCTTGGAGCTTTTTATGCTAAGAGTCTCTGCACTGTTCACACACAACAACACCAGTTCTTACTGAGGATTCGAGAAGGAATCTTTAGACTACACATGCACCAGAACATACCTGATGAAGGCATTTTCATGTGTTCATTCTCCACCACCTTTGTCATCTTTCACTGATGTGTTTGGACAGATTTAGATACTGCTCCATTTTCCTCTCGTCACGCTGATGAAGTAAGATGGTTCTTAGTGCCAAAACCATCCAGGGTTCCTAAAAGACACACACAAAAAAAATCTTCACTTAAAAAATTGTTGACAAATCAAACAGCCTAAAATCTTGATGCTACCACAGTTAGTTACCACTGGAATAAGGAAGAAGGAGATAAGTTTAGGGACAGTTGAGGAACCCCTGAAAAGCTGAAAAAACAAGTATGTCAACATTTTGTTTACATTCTTACAAAATGAACCATTTTCAGCAGTTACGGGTGACTCCAAATATTTTCTCTGAGAATGTTTTTCTCCATTATTTTCCTTTCTTTACCCTCTCCTCTGCTTCCAGGTTTATGTCCTTATATGGTCAAACCAGAATAGCTTGTGTTCTGAGGTATGATTCTACTTGAGTTTCAGCAATGGAAGTGAAATGATTTTAGCACTCAGTAAATTATTTTGTTGCACTCAAAAGAGTATCACAGACTCACCACAGACACATTCCAGATTTCTGGTGCAAAGAGGCAAAGTAAACATATATCTTAATCCTGGGAGAGTGCTACAGTAAAATCAGTTCCTTGGGTGATTATTATGGTGGCTGCAATGGCAGATCCATTCCAGCACAACTCAGACAATTGTCTGTTTGGGGACAGCACATTTTAAGCTCAAATCCATTTCCTGACTCATGCTAAAAATTTAAACAAACACCCTTGAAGACACATGTGTGTACAGATGTAGATTTTATTTTTGTATTCACCCTTCTTCTGCCTTATCAGAGCCTACAAGCATGACATATTATGAAGAAAACTGATTCTATGGGAAGTGAACTCCTCAATCCCTTTGAAGATAGAATTTCTGATAATCACAGTGGGAGATTAACCCAGCATGATTGACTCCATTCATTCCTACTAGTTATGTGTTCATGCTCTTTAGTGAGATCAAAGAGCCTACCCCACTTCACACTGGTACCACAGAGAATTAAGCCCAAAAAGAACTGAGTGCAGGTTTTTGTGGCATCAGAAATGAGGCAGGAATATTCTAGACAACTGAGTTTGAGGATGAAGAGCAGGCAGATTAGAAAATTATAAATTGTTTCACAAGTAAGAGACTCTACTTCCTATAAACTCTTTACCCACTACAGAGAAAAAAAAATCTCATTGAAGGCATCAAATTTTTCAGAATCATTGTAGGATTTATCCAAGATCAGAATATAAGTGTCAGGATACTCCAGAGAAAAATTATCTTAGCAATATTTTAGGCTAGATTTAGTAGCATAGACCACTGGGTAAGAATTAAATTTCTAGCAAAAATTTCTAACAATTCAGAGCGAGAGAAGTTCTTACGTGATCTAACATCTAAACATTCAACTTTTTTTTAATGAAGAAGGAATGATACAAAGCTGCAGAGAAGATGATAGTATCCCTGGATTAAGCAACTGATCCATTCCTCTTATATAAGAATGTCTACATTCAGATTTCTTCTCCTTGCATTTATGTGCCATAGCACAGCATATACAGGACAACAACCAGGTGATTAGGCCCAGTCAGCATGAGTTTCTGAAAGGCAGGTCCTACTTTATTAGCTGATATCCTTCACTGACAAGATGGCCTGCTTAGTGGATGAGGGAAAGGCTATGGATGTTGTTTACCTGGACTTAAGTAAGGTCTTTGACACCGCTTCCCACATC
This sequence comes from Megaceryle maxima, assembly GCA_024605025.1. Taxonomy (NCBI): domain Eukaryota; kingdom Metazoa; phylum Chordata; class Aves; order Coraciiformes; family Cerylidae; genus Megaceryle; species Megaceryle maxima. The sequence goes on along the minus strand of JANHGN010025668.1, from coordinate 99 downwards.
ATTCTTCTGGAAAATCTGGCTGTCATGGCTTGAATCTGCATACTCTTTGCTGAGTAAAAAACTGGCTGGATGGCTGGGCCCAAAGAGTTGTGGTGGAGG
>JANHGN010025667.1:93872-148957 GCA_024605025.1 Megaceryle maxima | reverse complement strand
AATATATTAGAAAAAATATATTTGCAAGAATCAAAGACAAACTAATAGAACACCTTCCTCCTACTCTCACCCCCTTTCTCAGGCTCAAAGTCCTTTGTCTCTGACCTTCCTGCCCCAAGCAGCATGGGATGATGGGGAATGGGGGTTGCAGTCAGTCCAAAACAGTTACTTCTCATACTTTTCGCCTGCTTCTCCATGAGTTCCAGTTCCTTCAGGGAATAACCACTTGCTCTGGTGTGGGGTTTCTCACTGGCTCCAGTGAGGCTGTCTGCTCCATTGTTGTCCACTCCATGGGCCACAGGGGAATCTCTGCTCTAGTGCCTGGAGCACCTCCTCCCTTCTGTCTTCACTGACCCTGGTGTCTGAAGGATTGTTTCTCCCACAAGCCTTCTTCTTTTTTTTTTTTTCAATTTTTTTTTTTTTTTTAATTCCCTCCGCACACTACAGTGTGGTGTTTTTGCACTTTTTAAATCATATTTTCCCCAGAGGCACACCAGTTTTGACCAATGGGCTCTTCTGTGTCCTGTGGTGGGTCTGTTGGAGCCAGCTGAAACTCACTGCAAATGTCTGTCACCAGCATGGGGCAGCTGTGGCCTCTCTTCGTAAAGGCTGCCCCTGCTGCCAACAATGTGACACCAATGTACTTAAATATAGTGAAAGAATATAAAACTTAGACCAGTCTAGAGAGGACAAGACTGAAGCAAGGCAGAATGACAGACTTCAAATACAGCTTGGACAAACATTTGTCTGGCAGACCTTAGGTTTCCTTACTTTGATTCAGGCTCTGGGTGGGTGGGATAGCCCTGTTTCCTATGTGGGATGAGATACAGCACAAAGTGTTGGTTTTGAACCGTAATTATCATGGACAGTCTGAAATTCACAGTTTATGAGAGTATGATGCATATTAGCCTAATTACTATGACGTTATGTGAGTTTCGTCGCTCTTTAGGTGAGTCGTGAAATACATATTTAATGGTAAGAAGTGTAAACACCAAGACTGAACAGATCTGTTTTCACAACTTATTTAGTGACCATGAATGTAATAAAATTTGAAACAGTGTATTTTTACTGCCAACCATTAATCGACTGACCTTAACAAAGACTATTTTTTCTGATATATTTAACAGGCTAATAAACACATCCAATTGTCTGCAATTTTATCTATAAGAGAGCTTTGAGATTAAGTTTTACGAGTATTCTTTTTAGCTTTTGCCATTGCTGTGACCACCTGCATGGTCATCTGGACATCATGACTGTATAAGACAGTCAAAGGGTAAATTAAATTTATTGGGAATTTTATTTCTTCTCAGGCAAGATGTCACAGAACAGACTTCATGTTATTTATTCAGGAGTTTTGACAGGATTTGCTGTCAGAAGTACTGTCTCTTGAGGCTTGTTGTAGAACTGAATGACAGAAATGTAACAGCATTATATAGTCCCATTTCTCTGACCTATATCACTTCTCCTTTTCCAAGAATGCTGCCAGGTTCAGTAGGAGATAGTTGATATACCATGTGATATAGCAAATAAAGAATATATCAGATTGAAACTGTTACGGGAGATACCTTTTAGTTATAATGTAAAAGCCACATTTTACCTTTCATTCAAAACAACTAATCCTGTCTGGAATCAAAAAGTATTTGAAACTCCCTTTCTTTCTGTTCATCTCTCCATCTCTATCTATCTATTTATGAGGCTTTAACGAGTTTTCAGTCATGTTTAACTTTTACTTTTCCCTACTGTAACAAAATATATGGCAAATCCTACCCAAAGTCAACATCCTATTGGTTATAGCTATCATGTGCGTCTGTAGCAATAGTGATCATTAGCTCAAATATTAGTTAAGTCCAGACAGAGAAGATACTTGTTTTTAATTTTCATCTTTTTAATAAAAGACTACTACTGAAAAATGGAGATGCTTACCAAAGCTGTCACTGTACTTTAAAGCAAAGCTATAAACTTACAATTATGGGACACTATACAAAGTCATGAATTTTCAGTGGCTGACCAGTATCTCAACTGCAATCTGAATTCTTCTTTCTGATTTGCATCTCTTCACAAAAATACCCAGTGGAGACTAAAAGAACATGTGAGCATTCTTAAAACATTTAATCCAAATTTGCTAGAGCCTTCTGGGGCATTTTCTTTATATAAGCTAAACCATAGAGTTCTTTGCAGTTTTGTTTACTTTATTGTTAACTGGTATAGTGGATTATTTTAATTTCTCACCATATTTTGAGTAATAATGATGACATTAGATCTTCATACTTTACATAGCTTCTACATAAAAAAAAATATGCGATGAAATAAAGTATTTTAAAATAGAATCAAAACTTGTCAGCATTCTTATCATGATAGGAGGACTTTTATTTCTTGAATGAGACTATTTCTTAGACAGTTAAACAACTAATTTATAATTTTCTTTATTTTTTCTCCCTGTCTTGCTGTTGCTTGTAGAAACAGAAAAGGATCCCAATAAGACAATCTTAACTTTTCACTGTAGTATTTCAGTACACTAAAATATTTTTAAAACCTGCATATCTTCCTTACTGTCTCTAAATAATGCTTTGCTTGATTTTTATTCTTCTTTACCTACCCCTCCTGTGTGAGAGGAAGGGAAGATGCATTCTCTTGTGTTTTTATCCATAAATATCATGCAGGTGCCAGTGTTACAGCAGAGCAGGTATTCTAAACCAGAAAAGAATACTTGCATACCATAATTCCCAGAGTTATAAACAAACAATCCTGTGTGCGACACATATAGTAGTCACCTAGTGTGATTTATTGTTTTCTTAGGCTTTTCAAAAATAAGTAATAACAGAGACACACATGGTCTTTCAATTCTTACCCTCATATATAAATATTTTATGGTATATTTTCCCCTTTTGTTTGTAGGTAGACCACTGGATCTGTCTTCCCCTGGATACTTTCCCTCCCCTCCCTCCTCTAAGTTTCAGAGACACAAATCATTTAGAGCCATTATATTTTTTTTTTTTTATATAAATTATCAATTCTGGAATCAATACTTTGCATAGTCTAGTTCTGATCCTACTGTAATGACCTTAGTTGCTTTTTTTCCATTTAAGCTGGTTTAGTGTATCAGCCATCTCTGTCCTATAACCAGGGACCTTCTAATGATGTGTCTAAACTATATTTATGATCTACACTTCAATTGACTGAAAATTTTACTTTTTTTTTTCAAAAAATCCTAAGAAAACTGATGCTTTACACCCTGACACAGAAGCTACTTCTTTGATTCATATCTCATTTGAAGAATTTAAATCACCCTAAGTCCATCAATGCTTCAATTCCATAGTTTCCACATGTCTGTCTCCTCTAGATCTCTACCTGATACCTTAGCAGTTCTGCCACAGAGATCTGGCTATCTCTGCTTTTATGGTCTGTCTTCTTTCTCTTACGTGTCTATTGATGATGAAACAACAATGAATAATCTGATTTAAAAATTGCAAAAAAATGCAAGCTAACATATTTACAGCAAATCAATTTTTGTGATCAGTGTATCTTGTATCACACATTCTCACCCTTAGATTCATCAGCACTGATAACTGAACAGTATTCACAGTACAGCCTGTCTGGTGTCTAAGCTCTGGGAGTTTTAAAAGGATTTGTAGTGAGGTGCCTTGCTTTTTCCTTTTTTCCTCAAGTCTTCCCAAGTTGACAGGTTCTTTGTATCTTCTGCAGATTGGCAACAGATTCAATGTTCTGTGTTTAAAATACGGCAATTTTAAAAAGAGAATTTTTAGCATATGAAGTGGTGAAGGTCCACTTTATAGTCCTCATTAATTTGTTAATTAAATCATAAGGTATATATTTATAATAAATAATATCTACAGTAGAATAAGTAAATACATATAGGTCAGACAGATAAGTAGCTAGATCAGTGTGTTTCAAGCTAGATAAGAAAATGTTTTTTGCTTCAAAATGATTAAAATTTCTCTTTCTGTCTGCAATTACTTCGGGATGAGTTTAGCAAGGCATCATCAAGCTTCACTGGCTAGATTCAGCAGTCTGAAAGTACATAGTTTTGTTTTGCAGCCTGTTGTGTGGACCAGATACAAAACCTTTTAAATCATACATAGGTTTTTCAATTGATTGGGAAGGAAAAAAAATGGAATACACTGAGGAGTTTGATATACGTGAGATAACTATCTTCTTTCTCAGAGGAAAAAGACACACACGATCATTTCCATGATAGCTACTAACATGCACTCTGAAGTATAGACCATAGAAAAAGGACGCTGTGAAGACTGGGGACAGTGTCCCCTACTGCTAAATGCACTGGCAAAAATAATCTACAAATACATCTTGGGTCTACAGAATTATTTTGTCAATTCCTTATTCTTTCCCCTGCATCTTTATTCCCTGTACTCCATAGGAACAAAAGGTTCTGGGAAGCTTCTCTAGTCATAGAAAATTCTTGATTGTTCAGTTTTAACAATGTCATATTTGCAGGCAGTAAGGAGGCAATCTCAACATGAGGCATAGGCTAGTACAAGCTGTTAGTGTGTATAGCTCTGATAGCTATTTCATTGAACAAGTGTTTCTAGTGGTCAAAGCTAGTCCAAAGATTTTCCTTGGCAAGCAATTAATAAGGAGAATTCTTCAACTCAGAGGGTTCAAGTAGCTTTTGTAATAAGCCATGAATAATGATGGTCCACAAACTCCTCATGAGCAGGATCTAAGAACAGGTCAAGAAGGAAGAAGTTGATCAGTGTTTGAGAAGAACATTAATTACCCTATCAAGTACGTCTGATAACAGGCAGTGTGCCTGAATTAGTAGTTGATATAATTAATTTTTATATTCTTTTTATTGAAATAGGCACTTGGAAACAGCAAACAATGATGTCTAGCATCTCTTATGGTGACAGGTTTTCTTTCACTCAGAGAACTGGTGGATGCACTCTTTCTTCATTCTTGTTTTCAGAAGTAAGAGTCTGAAGAGTTAGTCCCCTGAACTCCTGTAAGAAGTACTCTTGTAATTGCTTTTCTGTCCTTTTCTTCTTTTCATCTTTCTATTGCTTGGTACTGTTAATGATTCACTGCTACTTAACCAGCCTCTATTTCTTTTTCTTGATATAAGCAAATGAATGTTCATTGAATGCATGGGAGTCATTATAGGAAAAAAAAATGGATTAAATAACTCTACCAAAACCTTTCTACCTGATTTTAGACACGCTTTAAAAATTAGTGTATATTCTGCACTCATATTCTAGGCATTGGCCCTGGGGTTATTATTTTCTTGGTTTAAAAATGATCACATCCTGTTACCATTGTTACATTTGTTGCTTTTAATTGTTTCTTTACCATAGGGATGTTTCAATTTCCTGTTACAGTATATGGCATACCTTCATCATTGGCCTTTTCCTTAAGGAATTTGTTTGGCATTCAACTCAATATAGCATGGTTTCTGTGTGTGTATTATTAGTATTTTTGTTGCACCTCTATTAATTTCCTTGTTAACATTTGACATTAAGCATTGGTTTGAGGAATATAATGCAGCCTGGTATCTTCTAGAGTCAGAAGACAAAAATAATAATTTCCACAGGATGGTTCAGAGAAGGTCCAGAGAAGGTACACTTCCAGGAGGTGGCTAATATAGTGTGACTAGATTTCTAAGTTATATTGTGTATATAACAATCTTCCCTTATAGATATCATATTAAGATAAATTAAAAAAAAAAAAACAAATAAAAAAAGGTGAAAGAAGTGTAATTTCTAATTCTATAATAAAAGCGTGATCAGTGGATGAAACATGACATTTGACTTAAAAGTTTAATGCAAAGTCCTGCAGACTTTTGAACTGTGCAAGGCTGGAGTATCTTTTCGAGGACACAACCTGATAGCGTGGTACAGAATCCAGTAAATTATGACTCTCCTTTCTTAATTTTGCCATCTCAAAAGCTGGCAAATAAGTGAAAACGGAACAAACTAGAACAAATAATCAAATATATTGAAGAAATTATATGGGGCTGTCCATTGTTCAGCCTTTCTATGACAATAAGTAGAAGAGGGATATAAAGGAAGACTGCAACAGTGTAGATCAATTCAAAGGAAATGTTCAATGTGAAGGATAAAGTATGTAATATGCTAGAATAATACAGATGATCTACACTTGAAGAAGATCTATGTTTGAATTATCTATTACAATAAGTAATTGAGTAAATTTCTGAACTTTTAGTTCTGGACAGTGCTTCAAGGTGATGTGGTAACAGAATTGAGTATTTATTTAATTCTTATATTTTCATGTTAAAATTATGTCTTTGAAGATAGGATTTTTTTGTGAATGGCTAGCATATAATAATGCCTCCTAATTGCAATTCCAAATGAAATTGAATAAATTCCTACTTCCTTGTAATGACCGTAATCTTAAGGAACTGTGCTAAAATAAACAAATTGGACAAATTATTTCAATGTACTGATAACATGTGCAAAACCCCTGCTCAAATCTTTAGATAACTTACGTCATAAAAACATTATACTCAGTGGTGGCCTATAATTAATGCCAGTTTATTGAAGGACCTTTTATGTTTATTCATTCACTTGAATTTGCCAAAAAAAGTGCATAAATTCCATATTCATAATATATGGCCTCTGGACTAATTTTGAAGCACATCTCAGTCTCTTATCCATCATTATCAATCACAACATGACATTCAATTCTTCATTAGAAGTCAAAACTTCAATTAAATAAAAAATTGCGAGTTTCTGTCATTTTCTTCATAAAAACAAACCTTGTTTTTTGTTCTGTTTTGTTTGTTTTGTGTGTGTGCATGTGTTTGTTTGTTTTGTTTTGTGTTGTTTTCCTCAGACTGAATAACAAAGTACTTATTACTGCCTGGACTTAGGTCCAACACTCTAGATGGTGGCAGTCCCTGTTCACCTTACTAGTTTTTAGCATCTTAACCTCAAATCTCTTGATTCCTCTAAAGTAGGTATCTGTATTTCATGAAAATACAATGATGTGACACTATAAAACACACAACAAGTTAAAATATCAGTCAATATCAAAGCTAATCCTTAAACAAAACCATTTTATATATGCAGAAAACTTAATTTTATCAGGAATCTTTATTTTAAAGTTATCAAGTCAAAATACCTGGTTTTACTCTTTATTCTTTCCTATTACCTAAAATGGGCTTTTTGTATGTGACTGCCTATGAGTTTTAAAGACCTAAACAAGTAAACAACTGAAAATAAACAGAGAGGAAAGGACTTGATGTACCTATGAGGTTTCATAATTGTATTCTGCCCTATTTAAATTCAGTTTAAAATCCATGAGAAGTTCAAAATTTTGTTACTCTGCAACTGTTGTTCTGAGGTGTGAAAATGTCTGTCACTTTTTAATAATTGAAACAAACATTAACATTCCTTTCAGAGGTATTCATGAAGCAATGTTGAACAGTTAATTACTGTAGATATTTTACTATTACTAGAGGCTTTGAAAAGGTTTATTCCTTAGATATAAATTTTGTCTTATAAATTAACATTCTTTCAGGGAACTCCCCCAAACTGTATTTTGGACTGATGGTGTTTTTTCATTAGATAATATGCTATCTGTATTACTAATTTCTTTAACTTGTGGATGTGTGAGGTAACAAAAAAAAAATTTAGCATACAAAGGATGACTTAATGAATAATGGATAACAGCTTGGCTGGAAGCTCAGAGCAGACATAAGCTAGATGGAAGGACTTGAGAGGAATGTAAGCCAACTGAAAAGCAAAAAAAAACCCCACCTAATGGAAATCAACTCCTACCAGACAAAAAGAAAAGATGTGATTACTGGCTCCTTTTTCAGTTATGTATACTTAAAACCCCTACATTTTAATGAAATGGAGTGCAAAGATGCACTAAATAGATAGGCAAAATAACGATGACAAATTATTTTAAGTAGTTCAGAGTCTGTGATTTGAAAAAGCAAGGTAACAAATGACCAAAACATTACTTTCTCATCTATAAAAGTCTAAACCAGCATTAAAAAGGTAACTTGTAAAAGAAGACAAGAGACTGACATAGAGGAGAGCCCCTTTGACAGTGTTTCTGAATTGGGTTTCTATTACTGCGGGATTTTTATGATGGGTGTGGGGAGGGGGAATTTAATTGCATTCTACTAATGAAATAATTACTTTTCCTTTTTGGACTTTTGTCAAAATTGTTGTCACTTATAAATTTCCTTAATATTCATACTTTTTTTTCTGGGTTTTGATCTATTTAATTTTGAATATACGTCAGGCACTTTCATGACAGTGGGTATTCCATGACATGTAGGCAGCACACAGAGTCTGGATATCCTGCTGTGAGAGGATACTGACTGAAAAAAAAAACAAACTCTTTTATCCCATATTCCAAATACAAATGAGAATGTGAAAAACACAGCACTGTTTGAAAGGTTTTCCTTATTGTTTTCTTTATGCTGTTGCACAAATTTATCCCTAAGAACATAGTAGACATTTATGTTAAAAACAGGAATCTTCATTTTTACATTTGAAAAATAGGTAGAGCTAATGCCCTGAAAGGATTCATGACTACAACACTGCCAAAAATAAATCAAAAAACCCCAACCAAACAATCAAAAAACCCAAAACAAAACAACAACAAAACCAAACTAAACCAAAAAAACACCCCCAAAACCCCAGAAATTCACAGCAGTTTTCACTTGTACTTAAATGTATTGGGTTTTATATCAAAATCATTATAAACAGCAGATTTGTGGTTTCCTTTTACATTCCTCCCACCAACACTGAAGTTTTCTTTCTCCTTTATCAGTCAGGTCTGTTCTTTCCTCATAAACTTAATTACTTTGCTTCTTACATATTTATATTAAATGAAAATGCTTTCTTTGAACCTGTTCATCAAACTATGTTTTTCATCGTGTGAATTTCTCCCTCTGCCCTCACTTTTTGTTAGTGAGCTTTCAACATCAGAAATTCTAACAAAACCCAGAAATAGACTGAGACATTTCCTTTCACTTTTCCACCTCCTTTTTAGCTGTGTATGACTACTTTTAAGTAAGTGTCTTTCATTACTGTTGTGAATTGTGTCTATGATGCAAGTTGGATTTTTATCCAAGCTGGATGAGTTGTATGATTTTATATACAAAAGAACCAACTAGTTGAAAGGGTTAAGCTCTGTATTATGGTTTTGCAGGTATATGTTGCAAAAATCTTTTATGCAATCTGTTCACAGATATGGAAAAAGTATTAATATAACCATTCAAAATAGGAAAATTATGTATCTCTATGTGTAACATATATAATAATATTTTAAACAAACTTTAAAATGTTAAAGTGAAAGGCAGCAGATGAAGAGAAAGGAATGGATATACAAAGAAATAATGACAGAATATGGCTCAGCATAACAGGCATTATTTATACTACAATTTTATGCTGTTTTCTGTGTAGGAAATGACACTCTAGTATTTACTTCAGTGGACAGTGTGTTTCCATTCAAAAAGTAATGATTTAAGAAGTTTATTTTGGACTACAGCTCTTGGACTGCTTGAGAAACACAAATATTGTTCAGCTGGAAGTGCCAATAAAAGCCTTACAGTGAAACAAATGATAAAAAACAAAAGCCTGCCAAAGATTATAAAGTAAAATATTAAAAGTCTTAAAAAAAAAAAAAAAAAGAAAGGTGAATGCCACTGCCTCTGGCATCTTTTCCTGGCCCAAGGACTGTTTTTGTGATCCTGGTAGTTATTTTCTGACTAGTTGCATGAAAAGTGCTTGAAGACATTGGCTTTCTTCCTCCAGTCAGCTGAACAAATCACTTCCTAGTGATATTCATAGATATTCATAGTCAACTTGGAGTCTCTTAATCAAAGGCTACAATCACTTTTGCCTCACTATATATAGCACACAGAATTGTGGTTGGTGATTTGGGCTAATTCTAAAATATTGGGTTTGTAAACGTGAAACCATTCCAGAGAGTGCAGTTTGGTTATGAATAATTCAGTACACCAAGATTTACCCTGAACATTTTCTAGACAGTAGAATTTTATATATCCTAATAGTCAGTAGTCATTGGTAGAGACAAGTAGCATTTTTTTTTCTTTGCTGAAGAATCCTACTTGGTCTCAAATTCTCATGTTGCTTAAATGAGATGATCAATTTCAATATGTGCAGAGTCAGTTTAGAAGACAGTAACAAAACCAACACAAAGCATTTAAGCAAACTATAATGAAAGCATTCTTATTCATCTAAATTCCATAATCAATAATTCTTTATTCTGCCATACAAAAATGTTTTATCATATTTTTCTCCAAGGTGAGTACAAGAGTTTAATTCAAACTCTTATAAGTGCAGCAGGTATGAGATATAGCCCTTATGCCACACAGGTCCATGTCAGAATGAATCAGGAGCCAGAAACCACATCTTTGCAGCACAAGTCTGGACTAAAGTACTGTGTTGCATGGTGTAGCTGCTTGTACAAGCATTAGGGTCAATAGGACTGAGATTCCTAGCTCAACAGCTGTACTCTCCAGACACTGCACAATGCATAATCTCGTCACTATCTTAGTTTTTGCTGCCTTGAAAAGAAAAAAAAAAAAGTGGAAAAAGACACTCTCAATCTAGAATGTGGTGGCCAAAGTGTAAAGGACTTCCATTAGTGAGCCTGATGCTGGTATGGCTAGTGCTGTCTCCACATAACCAATCCCTAAGAATATAAACACAGACCACGAGTAAAAAGGAATTAAAAACAAAAAAAAATAGTTATTCTCTGAGCAGCAAAATCAGTTTAGTCAGATTTTCCACAGATCTAAGTCCTGTACAAACCTTTGCCTGTCTATCAAGGTACTGACTGAGGCTGAGAACTCTTCTTGATCCTGCAACATTTGTAACATCATTGCACCCATTGAATTACTTGAAGCCTTGTCAATAAAAAGCTCCACTACACATTTGCTCCATACAGTCTCTCCTTGACTGACAAAGCTTCTCTGCTCTTTTCACCAAAGGAATTCTAATTTTGACAAAATTTGTGAGTTCTTAGGAACACTGAGATTTCTGTTTACCTCTTTTGTTTGGTAGATATTGACCATGGGATGGGGGTGGCAGGAAACAGTCATATGAATATGAATTAAACACAGTTGTACACAGAAACACACATACACACTCATAAACTGTGATCATATATATGCATCTTTTAGTAAGAAAGCCCTGCTAAAAGACTTACCGGAATATATGTGATGCTCACAGTTAAAGCTAGTTTATGACTTGCTATAAGGCATCAGAAAAAATAATCTGTTGTCAGATGAAATTCACACTGAAAATCTTCTGCAGTAGTTCTTTCCTTAGGTGTGAGTCTGAGTATCTCAAATAAAATTCAGAATATTTTGTATGTTATTTAGGCTCAGATTGTTTCAATGACTTATGTAATCAATTTTTAAGCCTAGTTACAGTCCTGTAACTCATCTTCTGATGAGAGCAAACCTGATTAATATCAGAGATAGTTTGATGTTGATGCATATTCATCATATTACTTTAATTTCACTTAGACCTTATAAACTCAAATTATTTTGTACTTTTTTTAACCTGACTCCAGATTCTGCACTTTGTAAATCCTCGTTTTTTATGTTCATAGAATTCTATCCCAAAATCTTCCACACAGATAAAGGTGGATAATTTAATGGTTAGAAGAAGCAGATTTAATCTTTTGTCTTTTTATACTTCTTAAAATATAAATATTGCTACAAAAGTAAATGAGCCAAATGATTATGGGTAATTAACTGGTCAGGTATCTGCAAGTAATTGTTCAGTACTTATAAGCATTTTGTGTAAGATTATACTATCATTATACCACATTTATAGTGTGTTAAAAGTCTTAGTGCTATTTAACCATGCACATTTTTCAACTTTTCCTAGAGTCATGCTTTTGTGGAGATAAAATAATGAACACTGAAATACTCTTTAATTTAGTTAAGAAAGGTGAAATGAAAGCCAATATCTGGAATTTAAATCCAGAGTAATGCTAGTCAGAATTATGGCATAACACTTTAATAATTGATCAGATATTGGGAGTGATAGATTCATCACCTCTTGAAGGAAAGTCTTGCTTCATATCTCTACAAGTTATTGCATTAACTGCAAGGAAAACTGGTTAAATTACAGTGCTGTGTTACAGAAGAGGTCAGACTTTATAATTTAATGGTCCATACCACCTTTAAGGTGAAACTTTCTCTTAACAGATACTTAGAAGGTTTTGAAATGCAAAGTAACAGAGTGGCAGAATGTCTGTAGATGTAATAAATGACAACTACCCATTCAATATATTAGTAAAAGAACTTTCAATTTTTATACCCTAATTTGCTTAGGTATTTTCCTCATCGGTGTTTGCTCTGCATAGGAGATACTTACCTTCTTTGTTACATGGTTTTGGTTCCTACTAGTCTATCAACGTATTTTCAGTTAGTGGAATTGTAATACTGGGAGCTGTGGAAACATTGTGCCTCAGTCTGTGATTAATGCAACGTGCTAATTAGTATTTTTTTTCTTTACCATTTTGGGCTTTAGGACTGTCAAATCTCTCACTTTGATCTTTACTAAATTCACTTCAAAAGCATTCTAAAAGTTAAAACATTTCTAACATCAGATTTGGTTTTTTTTTTTCAGTAATGGCATTAATCATAGTAAAAATTTATTTATGCGGTTCACAAATTTCAGAAATATGTCACTTGAAGAAAATGAAATAATGCCCATTTTGTAGTAATCGAGGTTGCAAGGTCCCAGAATGCTTAACCCTTAATGGGTACACTGAGATTTTATAGAATATATTAATCCAGCTCAGATGTTTCACCTCTGCATAAATTCACACTACATCAGATCTAAAAAAAATCCTGAAAACAAGCTCTGCTGATGGTTTATTTCTTTCTCTTCATGGCAAGGTAGAACTAAAGATACATGCCCAGGCCTTTTTATTTATGGGCTATTCTTAGAGTTCTAATTTACAAGTTACCTGTTAGTATTGTAGAAAAGTGCATTGTAGTGCAGGGTGCACATCCGTATAAACCAAGGTCAGTATGTATTGCTTCACTACCACACTATGGTTTCTGGATGATAAGTTGCTAGTGACTGGAATGGGCATAAGAGAACTTAAAAGTAATGGAAAATTGATTCTAAATAAAAAATGCATTCTCCAGGCTATTGTCTTTACATAATCTGAGAAAAATAGCAATCATAAACAAACAAAGGATGCAAAGGGTGGAAATTATATTTGACAATTTAGACATGTATTAAGGATAAAGAAAAAACTACTGTTTCAGTATTTTATTTTTGTTTATGTTATCCTTATATTTATTCACTTTTTATATCTACCTTTATATCTATTTTTTATACTATATGGGTGGTTACAGTGTGAGTGCTAGTAAGAAAATTTAGTGAAAAAACATATCATTATTGCTTAGATCAATAGTGAAGGCCCACCATTCATATTATTTATAGAAATTATTGCAGAAAATACTTTAGTTAACTCTTGACTTTGCTATGCGGTCAGGAATTTTTAACAGATGCAAAATTACCAGCCTGAGCTGCACCTAAACACATTCATAAGCCATCATACATCAGTATGATCTTTGACTAATAGTCTCACTGCATTTCAATAATGTTTCATCCTCAAGATGTGACTCTACAATGAATCCTGTTCTCTCACTGCAGGATATGGAATTGTGTGTGGTTTGTGTGTGCATAGTCTGTAACGAAGACAATGTAATCAAAACAAACCATCTGTAATTAACTAAAGGTTGTGGTGAAGGAATCTACTATGGTGTGAGTGAATAGTTCTCTTTTTAGGTTGATTGTTAAAATTATATGATCAGCAATTCTAACAGAATACATTCCTAAAACATATCAGTGCTGTTTTCCTTTAGCAAATATATGTTGACTGTATATGGTGGGCTTATGCTGAGAATGACAGTGCTTATTGGTAAGCTTTTTCCATCTGTTTTAATATTTATTCATACTCAGGAAAAGGCAGGTGAAACTACAGAATGTAGATAAATAGCAATGGATATGCTCTGAATTGGGCTGTGATTGTGCAAATGAGTTCAATGTCAACATTAATGTTCATGCAACTGCTATCATTCACATTACTTCTTCACACACTATTATGTGGTTTTGAGGTGCAAAATATTGAATATATAAAGTGGAAGATCTATTTTTAGTCAAGTAATGATTTCTATTCTGCCTTCAGACATTCATCCTTCATTATAGATAATAGTATAAAATATTTGTATATTTTTGCCTTTCATACATAGCAGATTTTAAGGACAAATTCTTATGAAAGTTCTCTTTATCAAAGATTTCTGGAATCTGTGAAGATCTTACAGTAGGTTTGCCTTATTTCTAAGTCTGTATTATTAAGTCATTTTCCTACAGTTTACTGGGCTAGATAGAACTCTGATCTCATACTGTATAGCTGTTGCTTTGTGGAACTAAAAGTCAAAAACCAAGAGCCTGAAATTTTTACAGGAAATTCTGTATAACCAACTTCCTCAAATTTATTTGGTTGTGCACTGGTCTGGGCTGAGATGATTTTCTTTATAGTAGCTTATATGGTGTAATGTTTTAGATTTGTGACCCAAACAGTGTATATAACACAGGAATGTTTTAGTCATTACTGAGCAGTGCTTAAACTAAGTCAAGACCTTTTCTGCTTCTCAAATCACTCCACCAGTGAATAGGCTGGGAGTGCATAAGGAGTTCGGAGGGGACACAGCTGGGACAGCTGGCCCCAACTGACTGAAGGGATATCCCATACCACGTGATGTCATGCTCAGCGTATAAAGCTGTTGAAAGAAGGAAGAGAGTGACGTTCAGAGTTAGGGTGTTTGTTTTTCAAAGTAACCGTTACACGTGATGGAGCCCTGCTTTCCTGGAGAGGGTTGCCTATCCATGGGATGTGGTGAATGAATTCCTTGTTTTGCCTTGCTTGAGTGCATGGCTTTTGATTTATCTATTGAACTGTCCATATCTCAGACCATGAGTTTTCTCATTTTTACCCTTCAGATTGTCCCCTACCCCACTGGTGGGGGAGCGAGTGAGTGTCTGTATGGGGTTTAACTGCTTACTGGGATTAAAACATAACAGATTATAATTCTATGCTCCAGTAAAAGGAGAGACCACCATATCATTAATTAAAATATTGTGCTAGTCTTTTGTGTCCTTTTAAAGGAACAATGATAAAATATTTATTGGACACAAAAGAGTGTACAGAAGATCACTGGGAAAATGATGGAAATGAATGGCATGTAACAATGGTTCCAAAATAGAAATAATAAAAATGGACATGCCGAAACCACTAGTCCATCAGTCACTATTGCAAAATGTTGTAATCATACATGTGAGACTTCACAACTTTCAGCACTGATTTGCCATCTCCAATTGTAGTATGTAATAGGCTATACCTATTTCTGAGGTTAGGAAACAAAACCAGAGATTGATATGCTACCTCTACTTTTTCATAGGTGACAAGCTATTAAAATAAGCAATTTTGTTCAAAAGCTCTAGAAATCAGGTTGTATTTTAAAATAATTTTTTGTAAGATCATGCTTTTTGCATAGCACCTGTGGGAAGTAAAAGTACCGACAGCTGACAAATGGTGTCCTTTTAAATTGTGATAGACTTTGTCTGTCTCATGAGCTTTGGATTCAGAGTTCTTTATATAAGTGTGACATGAGGTAGAAATCAACTCCATGTCTTCACAAGAAAACTTACATATTTAGCAAATATGTTACAATCAAAACTTAGATAATAGGTAAAAAGGGAACACTCCTTATATATGCAGCTAAAAAAATATTGTTAATCTATCTAAAGTTTTAATAATCTAATCATAATACAGAAACAGGTATTATTATTTATTAACTTGCAATAATAAACACTTGTAATCAATAGTATAGTTAAGTCTGGTACCCATAAACTTCCCAGTGTCTATCCCTTTTCTCTGGTGTAATGTTCACCCTTTCAGTATTTCTCTGCATACAAAGTTTGGCAGCTTCAGTCTGCCTCAAAAAACAACTTAAAACATCTCATCAGCATCTTGAGTTTCCAGCTAAAGGAGCATGACATTGATAACATCTCTCTATACAGTCTTGATTTCACTTAGATTTTTGATTTTTTTTTTTTTTTTTTTTTTTTAATGATCTTACAACATAGATTACTTGACTTGATCTCACTTCATTTATTTCCATCTTAAGTTTGGCTATTTTCAGCCATTACCTACTGAAGTTACTAGTAGGCTTCCCCAGCATTGATTAACATCTATGTAATCATGTTTCCCTGGGCTAATTTTTGTTATTCCTTCACTACAGAGGTTTATTATACCTTTATGTGATTCTCACAATTAAAGAAAACAGACAATAGTAACCTGACTACTAGAAAATATTTGCGTAGATAAAACGAGGTAAAATCAGCTCACCCAACACCATTGATAGACGTCTCCAGACTGCCAAGTCCATACATATCTATGGGCTTTTACTCGTTGCAGTGAAATGGTATTTAATGGGATATAGATGGTTTTGCTAAAATTAATCAACCATTTTAAAGACTGATTAGTAACCATTCCAAAAGTAATCGTGATTAAAACTATATTAACTTTCTCTGGGATTTTCTGATGTTAATTTCGCCTATTAAGCAGAATTTCAGAATGTATTTATTAGCACAGATGATAAATTTAAAAAATATCACACAATTTATTTTTCCTGGTGTATGCAGCATTCAGAATATCATGTTCAAATGCACTAGAATGAATATATAATTTCTTAGTCTTTTTGGTTGATTGACCCATGACTATAGCATAATTATTGTTTTATACCTTGTCCTGGTTTGAGAGAGAACTAATTCTGTTCAGTGATTTTACTTTTCAGCTCAGTTCTTCTAACTGCACTGTCTGAAGTTAGCAGCCTGTTTTCACAGGCCGTGTCTGCTGCTGGCAGTGATAACACCCCATGTTTAGAGTTACTACCAAGGGTTGGTGTGCAGACCAAGGCCACTGCTGGATCTTGTGCACCACATTTGGGTGCAGAAAGTAAAAGGCCGCACCTCCCTTATTCCCTTTCTCTTCCCCTTTGGGGAGGGAGGGGGGTTAACAGACAATGTCTGTTATAGTTTTAAGGGGCCACCCTGACCCTAAGCCATGACATACCTATTTCCAGGCAGATGTAAATGCTTCAAAGAAGCAACACCTTTAACTTCCCAGTAGATACTGATTATTATGCAGTATATTTAATGCTTGGAAAAATGTCTTCCCTAGTATTTAATATGCATTTTTATTTTCTTAATTTCATAATTTTCTCTTAGTTTTAGCTTCTACCATAACATACCAAACAAATTACTCATGAACATTCATGATCCTTGAGTATTTTTGATTATTATTACTTCTGTTGTAATTTAGCCACAGTATTTGAATCACATGACTTTTCATTAATCTACAACATGCTGTGAGTAATACACGAGAGACATTGTTAACTCCTTCTGCTTTGTATCTTCTTTCTTGATGCTGAAATGACATCTGCATTTCTGACTGAAAATCTACGTCTAACTTGTTGTTTGTCACAACAGAATGGTAGGCATAGAGGCTAGCTTATTGGGTAAAGAGAGAACAGGGTTACAGAAGAAGGGTGAGGGCTGATGGGAATAGTTGGATGAATCCTACTCCTGAAGTTAGATATCATTGGGAAAACAGACAAATGACTAACAGAATAAATGGTAACTAGTGGCAAAGCGGCAAGATTTTACCACCTACTTTGAAAAATGTATTAAATTAATTTAAATGGGAATTAAAAAGAGGGAATTTAACTTTGGTTTTAAACTGTAGATGTAAAACAGTTTTATCAAGCAAGATCAGAACAATAATCTGCATGTTGTCTAACACAGAAAAGACAAAAAAAAGAGTGTCAGGGTAGCATTTTATCCTGTTTTCTTTGCCTTATCCCAGAATTTATACAGTTGGTGGCAAGAAGTGGCAGAACAGCATTCCATACATCCTATGCATTGGTGGGAATGTCAATAGGCAGTTTGTGCAGTACCTGCACTGGAAGCGTGCAAGTGATCAAAATAGAGCCTGGGATGAGCGTGCAAGGGCTGCAGTAGAGAAAGATGAAGGAGAGTGCCTTGCTGCTTAGGTCAACACTGCTATTGGATAAATTGTTCATCCAACACCATCCTTGCTGGATTGGATAATGCTCAGTATAATGAAGGTCTGATTGCTGTTTTGCCCTCCAGATACATGAAGCAATAATAATATGTCTTTAAAAAGCAATAGACATGGAAGGTAGAGAGAAGTGAGTGAAGACCTTGAATTGATGGTCACATGTAGCAAAGTGAGAAATAAATTCCACTAGAAGATAATTGATTCATCAGGGACATTTAAGTGTCAGACTCAGTAGTTGGATGGAAAATGCAGCTGCTTTTTTCAGGTGCAACTGAAAGGAACAGAGTGAAAGACACAGTCTTATAATTTGTCCTTTCATTACCTGTAAGTTTTTTTTTCAGTAAGATGAAGCTATGTTAAGCCAGGTATCACAGTGGTATTTCAATTCTATTTGGCTAAATTAAACACAAAATGCTGTTTATAACACATAGGATTCTGACTTCCAGTAAATGAATATAGCTTGTTAAAAAAAGCAAACACTAGAATAATCTAAACAGTCATCAGCCATACAGCTGTGTTCCCATACCTCAGCATAATAAAAAAGTGGCATAATACAAAATAGAGAAGCCAAAACTAACTTCAGTATGGACCTGAAAGTATATTGAGTCTGCTTCTAAACATAAACTGTTGGCAAGAGCATGAGCACTGCGAGAGCAAAGGTTCCCTGTGAGCATGTTCCAGTGTTGGTCCCAGTTCACACTCTAGTGATTAGAGCATTGGAGAGATTGCAGGGACATTCTTCTGCTGATTGCAGTCTGCATGTAGGGAATGACAAGACTATATGTCTTCCTTTGCCCCTCTGGGCCTTAATTTGTGCTGCTCTCAATATTTTTGTCTCTGCAGGAGATGAGGGGAAATGCAACTCCTTAGTGGTTTTCTGCTTTTCTAATAGGATGGAGAATAGATTCAGTAAGTGGGAACTAGTAGCACTACATTTACATCCACAAGGCCACAGCTATGAATAGGTGACTGTCTGTTGCTTTAAAACAAGGGAAAAATTTGTTGCTCAGAATCTATTTCTGAGATGGAACGATTTTGTCTATTGGGAAAAATCTAGGAAAACTCTGGGCTTTTTCCTCTGCTCCTATCCTTATCTCTGTTTTAGTGCAGAATTTTTCATGTATCATAGGAGGCCTTCAGCATATATAATTATTTTCCATTATTTTATTGCACAGTTTATGCTTCTATTTTCAATTATTGCAATTGCTAAATCAGAGTATTATACATACTAATAATTCAAAAATATTAGCAAAGTATATCCAAGCCTTCAAAAAATTCCATATGTCATAGTATAAGGGAAATGAAGCCGGAGGAGAACATTATCTGCAAAAACAGCAGGGTGATACACCAAGATGCAGGGGTTTTCTGGTTTCCCTTGGTGAACTAAAAGGATCCTCTTTAACTACTCACTATTGGTATAATTAATTCCTCTTAAACTATTATAATAAAAAAAACCTAAGGAATAAATTCCAAATAAAAATAGATCCTAAGAGTAATTTTTGTTTTCTTTGAAGTGGTCTCTGACCCACTGGGAATTTTCTTTCCAAGCACTTTTGAAAGCACTAAAGATAATTAAGATCTTCGACTTTGCTAGACTCTGTAAAATTTTTTGTTATTTACAAAAGGTTCAAAACCAAGAGTTTTAATTTCCCAGTGAGTAGGGTAAATTACATGGATTTCGTTGTTTAAAACTACAGACATTGAGGAGGAGGCATTGAAAGACAAGGAACACAGAAAAGATTACTAAGAAAAATGTGGATCTTTTTAAACTATCTTCCTTTTTCAATGACATTGCATTGGGATAAAAATGTGGGAAAGAACCACCTTAATACCATAAAAATCTTCATGTAGTTTTAGAAAAACGAGAGGGTTTTGCCCAGGTTGGCAAAATGAGGTATACTTTTTTAAAGGAAAGTAAAAAACCTTCTCTTGAGTCAGTTTCAGCAATTTGCATTCTTACAAACATGAATCCCATTTAGTCTGCTCAAAAGTTCTTCCATGCAACCACCACACCTCCCAAACACACACTTTGGAAGCTCTGTAACAAATCTTACTACAAATGTCTAGGGTAATTTTGTTTGTGTTATTCATCTGCCTCTACTGAAATCAATGAAAGAAGCTTCTGTTTGTTGGCCAACAGCTGTTACATGATTATTAAATTCTCTGCAGTACCCTATTTGAATCAATAAAGGGCCAAGAGGTCTTGACAAGCTATATTTTTTAAATATTGATCTTGATGACCAAGCTGGTACCCTCGAGACTAACCATTGATTCTAAGAGACAGAACTGTCAAATTGGAGGCCAAATTTGTGCAATTAAACACATCAGAGTTTGTAATTAAAGAAAATGTCACACTTTCAAATTTTTCATCACAAACAAAAGGAACCTTTCCACATACATTAAAAAAAAAATTTAATACACAGATATACTACAAATATATGCACTAAATTTAATTACTGTTTTTATAGACTACATTCAAATTTGAATGAGGGTCACTAACATTGCACTGTATATAGAAGCTGATGTCCTATTTTTCCTGAATTTAAACATTTAAGAAAGTATTTTTATGAATTGTGGGGGGTTTTTTTGTTTGCATTCCAGAAGAAGTTGCATTATTTTTGGGGAATTTTTTTTTTGGAATCCGTATCAGAATACATTTTTAAACAAACACACCAATTTCATCTGGCTTTATCGTTCAAGGACCACTAATTTTTGATATTCCTTTATTCACTTCAGTGTGATATAACATGAATTAAGACATGGAAATGACATTCAGAGCTGTTGACTAAAACATGCATATCTGAGAAAGCAGAAGAATGAGTTATCTAAAACTCAGGAACAATTTTTCCTCACATATCTTGGAATGCTACGGCACTTGTTCCCTAAAGATGCCAATATTAATGGTTGGGTGCAAAGATGCTTGACAACTTTTAGGAAGCTCTTAATTACATACAGATTGAGGTATAATTTAACATAGCATAATTTTTAGAATAAATATATTAATTTGCTGCAGGAACCTGATATATAGTTAGGTTCCAAAGACACAAACTGATTTCAAGTAATTTAATAACTTCATAGTGACATGCCCTCCTGATTTTGTGATTATGTCACAGAATTAGGTTATGAGTTATGGCTTGTGTACTCTAAGAAACCCACTAAAAGACAGCTGTTGGCTCAGCAAACTAGTTGTTTGAAGTAAAGGAGAAAGCAGAAAAGAGCCACAAGGGTGTTTAGGACAGAGTCATATGAAAAATTTGGGTTGAAGTGAGATCATAAAAATCAAGCTCCTTCTCAAATGAGGACAAATTTCAGCCTCTCAAAGCCATTCATTTCCAATTCAGGAATTATCAGAAATCACCAGGTATTAATACAGTAGATCTTGAAATCTGAAGAGACTAGATAGCAGCATCACATGCAAGTTTTGAACTTTCTATTTAAAAACCCTAGCTGGAGATAACAGGTCCGTAGATATCAGGCCTGTCTTGATTTGCCCAAGGTCACATGGGTCCTCCTTGACAGAACAGGAATTTTAAGATGTAATTCTTACCCCTAAGGTTTTGATTTCCAAAAACTTACTGTTTGCATTTCAAATTTCATCTATGCTTGGCTTAGCATTCTTAGGAATTACACTGAAATATCTTTGCTTGAGAATTCAGTAGAATACTTTTGTTTAAAATATTTCTTAAGTCCCATTTCCATTACACTGTTTTGCAATATAATTATTCAGTTTATAAGAATATCCTCAAGGTTTTCCTCAACAGTGTTTTTATCTGAAAACACATATTGCAGTGGAATTCCAGCTTACTTATGAAAATATTAAATGGAATTAAAATTCCTTAGGAATCAGTTCATTAGCTGATTACACAAAAGCTTGTACAGTACATTAATTTTATTAGGCTTTTATTTTATTTGCTATAAAGTTTTAGCATTACTACAGAAATGGACTGGTTCTATATTTAGGTTTTCACAACTGCCAGTTCTAAACACTGGTATTTTCAACTTTTACTTACATTGTCTTTGCAAATTCATTTGACCTAAACACTAAGTTGTTCAGTTTCAAGAAAAATGAAGAAAATATGTATTACTTACAGGTTATTAAAATGTCACCTAATTGAAAAACTGATCTTAGTTAATGTTCCTACAATGTCTTGAAACTCAGAATCAATTTTCTACTGAGATTTTATGTTTTCCATGGGTTTAAACCTCAAAATTTATATTCCAGATAGCTGTCAGGACATATACACTGAGCTGCTTTAATTAAGCATTCTTTAGGGATTAAAGATCAGCTTCCTCAGTGGAGCTGAAAGGTGATAACCTGTCAGTGTATAATGCTGTCACCATCTTTAAATGTATACTCATTTCTAAAACATCCCATAAAAACAATGAATTCTGTTTATTTTGGCCAACTGGAAAATTAATTTTTGAAGACTGACCCCTTGTTTCTGACATGTTTTGAGACTTAGTTGAAAAAGCATGAAGCACATATAACAAACTGCCATTCAACTCAATTAATGTTTGGTGTTTACCTTGATTGGCTGTGATTGAAGGGTCAGGTTTTGAGAGATTTTAATTTTCTTTTTCTTCCCTTTTGACTTTCAAAAACAGATGAAGAAACAAATTGCATAAGAAGTAACAAATCAAATGCAAAGTTAAGAATGCATGTTGAAATATAAAGATGCCTTATTCAAAATGTAAAGCCATATATAAATTTAGTCTCACATTCTTAGTATTTTCCATTAATTAATAAAATTACTACTTAAAAATTAAATGATCTCAGGACATTCTGAAAAAGGAAAAAAACCAGTTTATATATGGTACATATTTAAAATTTTAAAAAAGAAATAATTTCATGCAACTATATGTATTTTTACATCTCTCCCCAAGATGAATCTAAGGAAAGAGAAGTGTTATGAATTCAGGGTATTTCATATGGCAACTAACAGAGTGAAAGATGATCAATATATGTGACAAGGCAGAACAAGGCTGCTTTTAATTAGAACTGGCTTGGTCAAAACAAGATACATGCTTTAAATGTGGTAGTATTTTTGTTAGATCCACAGCATATATCCAATGCTGAATATGGATGATACATTCCAGTTAGTTCTATTTATACAAGTACAGTAAATAAAGAAAAAAAACCAAAAAAACAATTCCTCAACATTACAAAGGTCACAGTAATCTTAATACAGATTTATGGGGATAATTTTGAGCAAATCATGTTTTCATTCAAGTATTGTCATTATTTTGTGTTCTATTCTACCCAAAGACTAGTCCTTATTCTGCTTCATTTCCAGTCTAATGAAAAGCTCTTAATTCAGGCAAGGTTGATAGAAGACAGTAGTCCAGAATTTAGATTGCTTTTAAAGGAATACAAAAATCTATTCCCCTTTTAGAATATATTCAAAGTTCTTAACTGCTTCCATTTAACTTATGTGTTTATTAAATAGTTGTTATTTGATAAACTTCATAACTAAAATGTTAAGACAAGAAAAAGGTTGTCCCTTTGTGAACACAGTGTCCTTCTTTGACTCATCTCACAGCTATTGTTAGCTGCCTTGTAAACTGTGTGGTACTATGGTTTATGTACTGGTTCTTCAATAATGAAAGTTCTTATAGTGGTGTAATTTTGCTTTGTGATAATAAACAGTATGTTTTTTTAAATAATAGCTATTTTAGAAAAATACTCATTAATACATAAAGTCATAGCTAGATAGAACAATATGTTTAGATAAAATGTGTTCTCAAGTACAGGTTCATTTTTTTCCGGTGATTAATGGTTATTCTGGAGTCTGTAGAAAGAGCTGTATAGAAAATAATTTATTATAGCTTTTTCTTTTTTCTTTCCTATTGCAAATTTTCAGTTAAGAAATAACTAAAGGATTTTCTTTCAGTTTTGTACCTTCATGAACACGCACCTAAACAGACTTCTGTGTCTTCACTTTGTAACTGTTATTATGTGTTGTCAACATATATTCAAATTATTTCAATTTTTCACAACAAATTGCTTGTGTGATCATCCTGTGAAACAACAGGAGATCAATATCTTTAAAAAAGTTAAGGACAAGTATGCATATAAGGAACAGTAATTTACTAATGTGTCTTCTGGCAATTTTGTCTAGGGGCAGGTGCAGTCCAATTTTGTATGCTGAAATTAATATGCTGCAAGTATTGATATTACTTACATAAATGTATTAATCGTTGCAACTTTAAGAGACCTTTCATATCATTGTGAGTCTTTTCTTTCTGCAGTATTTTCTTCAATATTCTCATGGCAAACTTAACCATAAAATTCCCAAAGTCAAATAATTAAATACATTAAATGTTAGCTCGCCCATTGTACACTCATATGAGTGTATTCAAAAGAAAATCTAACTTATTTCTCCATTCTCCTTCCTTATCAAAGTCAAAATTAAAATTTGGAAAAATTATTCATGTATCCAGAGCAACAGGATGACATTTCAAAAAGCTAATGAATCTGTCATTGAAAGAGGAGAAACTAGTTAAAGAGGCAATTCCTTTCAAGAAGGATGCAGCTCAAATTTTAAGCAGATGACCTGCTGCTGTTGCTTCACAATTCTTACAATGAATCTTTGTAGGTTTCATTCCTGTCTGCTAATGTGACTCAATTTGTTGTACATAAAAGTGTTATAAATATTGATGATAATTGTTAAGCATGATATAGTGTTCCATGCTAGCAGTTCATCTACTCAGGAGATAATTCTCTTCCTTGGGAAATGTCAGTCAACCATGAGAAGTCTGCTGTTGAAGAAAGGAGAGGAGAAGGGTAAAACAGGAAGGGAAACAGAAAAAGAGAGGGAAGAGGAAAGGGGGGAAGAGCGAACATGTCAGCATGAGGGGTTGGAGCACTTCCTCTGCAAGGACAGGCTGAGGTTGTTTAGCCTGGAAAAGAGAAGGCTCCAGGGAGATCTTACAGCAGCCTTCCAGTACTTAAAGGGCAACCTATGGAAAAGATTGGGGGTGGGGGGCAACTCTTCATTAAGGAGTTTAGGAATAGGACAAGGGGTAACAGTTTTAAAGTGAAAGAGGGTAAGCTTAGATTAGATATTAGGAAAGAAATCCTTTACTGTGAGGGTGGTGAGACACCGGAACAAGTTGCCCATAGATGCTGTGGATGTCCCATCCCTGGAAGTATTCAAGGCCAAGTGCAAGGGAAGGTGTCCCTGCCCATGACAAGGGGAGTGGAGCTAGATATCTTTAAGGTCCCTTCCAACCCAAACCATTCTATGATTCTGTGATTCTATGATCCTGTGATTGTATTATGCTGTGATTTTGAATCAAAACACTTGGCGCAGCTTTGATGTAAATATCCTGACCATCCTTCTTCTCTGTGTCAATATTTGATTTATAGTGCAGTTTTGATATATACAAAACAGATTCCTTTTTAAAGGCATAAAATGGAAAATTCCACTCCAGGTTTGCAGCAAAGGCTCCCCAGCACCTAATGGGGAAAAAAAGGACAAAGAGACAGTGCTTTGAAAACCTTCAAAGCACATGCATGTTAGGGTTGTTCAGTATGGACTAACCTACCTCATAGTAAACCCCATGGTCCATGTGTAGCCACTCATATTCATGTAAGAAACTCAACTAACTCTTGGATATACTGTTCTTATCCTACTGTGCTGAATTGGTTCCTAATGTAAATTATTCCCTATATTGCCTTTGCTAACCATACTGGTTATGTGTTGGATAGAGTTAATTTTCTTCATGCTGGATGGCATAATGCCATCTTTTGGATTTGTGCTGAGAACAGTGTTGATAACACAGGAGTGTTTTAGTTACTGCCGAGCAGTGCTTGCACAGTGTCAAGATCCTTTCTGGTTCTCACACCACCCCACCAGCAAGTAGGCTGGGTGTCCACAAGGAGTTGGGAGGGGATACAGCCATGACAGCTGACCCAAAGTGAACAAAGGGATATCCCATACGGTATGATGTCATGCTCAGTATATAGTTACAGAAAGAAGGATGAAGGGAGAGATACTGAGAGCTATGATATTTATCTTCCCAAGTAATCGTTACACATGATGGAGCACTTATTTCCTGAGATGGCTGAACACCTGACTGCTGATGGGCTATAGCAAATGAATTCCTTGTTTTCTTGTGCTTGTGTGCAAAGCTTTTACTTTACCTATAAATCCGTCTTTATCTCAACCCACAAGTTTTCTCACTTTTACCCTTCCAGTTCTCTTCCCCATCCCACTAGGAGGGAGGAGTAGTGAGCAAGCAGCTGGGTGGACTTTAGTTACCTACTGGGGTTAAACCACAACACTGATGTTATTAAAGGATAGTTGGTATGTATAGGCCATTTTAGACTACAGTGTAGAACTCAAGCTTCCATCTCTCTCTTTTTGTTGTTTTTTTTTCCTGACAACACAGGTATTCGTTCTAAACTGAAAGAAAGATTTTACTGTTAGTTTTGTTTTTGTGAATGTGTAGACTTGGAGAAAATAATGAAGCATGGGCTACTTCTAAATAATTAATCACAGACAGAATGTTTAAGGTTGAAGGGCACCTAGACCTGGTTGTCTACAGCTGTAAACAGATGGCTTTTGAATATCTGCAAGGTCGAAGACTCTGCAACGTCCCTGGGCAACCAGTTTCAGTTCTCAGTCACCCTGTGTTTCCTGATGTTCAGAGCAACCTCCTGTGGTTCAGTTTGTGCCCACTGCTTGTCATCCTAGCACTGGGCACGAATAGAAAGAGCCTGGCTCCATCCTCTTTCCACCCTTTCTTCATTTTAATTTTCATTCAATTTTAATACATTAATAAGCTCCCTCCTGAGCCTTATCTTTTCTAGTCTACATAGTCCAAAATCCATCAGCTTTTCCTTATAGGAGAAAAGTCCCTTAATCATGATCATGCCATTTTTCTGATTGTCTCCAGTATGTCCATATCTCTTTCACTGGGGAGCACAGAACTGGATACAGCACTCCAGATGTGACCACACCAGGACTGAGGAGAAGGAAACAATTAGCTCTCTCAACTTGCTGGATATGCTTTGCCTAGTGTAAGCCAGGATAGCATTGTCCTTCTTTGTGGTAAAATGCTTGTTGCTGGCTTATGTTTAACCTGGTGACTACCAGGACCCCCAGGTCCTTTTCTGCAAGGCTGCTTTCCAGCTGGGTGGTCCCCAGCGTATGTTGGTGCCTGGGGTTGTTCCTCCCCAGGTGCAGGATGTTGCACTTCCCCTTGTTGAACTTCATGAGGCACCTGTCACACCAGTTGTTCAGCCTGTCAGGGTCTCTCTGAATGGCAGCATGGCCCTCTGGTGTATCAACCACTCCTCCGGGTATTGTGTCATCTGCAGAATTCCTGAGAACGCTTGCTGCCCCATCATAGAAATCTTTAATGCAGGTGCTAAAATGAACTGGACCCAATATTGATCCCTAGGGCACAATGCCAGATTTTGACCTCCAGCTAAATCACAGAATTTACAGAATTACTGAGGCTGGAAGAGACCTCTGAGATCATCGAGTCCAGCCTATGACCTAAATCAGCTAAATCATGCCACTAAGTGCAGCATCCAATCTTTTCTTAAACACCTCTAGGGATGGTAACTCCACCACCTCCCTGGGCAGTCCATTCCAGTGTTCTATGACCCTTTCTGTGAGGAAGTGCTTCCTGATATCCAACCTAAACCTTCCCTGGAGCAGCTTCAGGTCATGCCCTCTCATCCTGTCACTAGCTGCATGGGACAAGAGCCCAGCCCCTGCCTGTCCTACAACTTCCCTTCAGGTAGTTTTAGAGAGTGATGAGGTCCAATATTGCACCACTGATCACTACCCTCTAGGCCTGACCTACATCAACAGCTTGTCGATAGGGATCTTACAGCAGACAATGCCATAGCTGTTACTGAAGTCCAGGTAAAAAATGTCCACTGCTCTCCCTACCTCTACCAGGCCAGTCATTTCATCATAGAAGTTTATCAAGCTGGTTGAGCATGACCTCCCTTTGGTGAAGCTATGCTGACTATTCCTGATTATTATCTTGCCCAGAAGTGGTTTCCAGGATTAGTTCCATTACCTACAGATCAAGGTAAGGCTGACTAGCCTGTAGTTCCTTGAGTGGTTTGTATGTTGTTAGCAGATTGATATTATAAATATTGTTATGATTTGTGTCACAAGAGGAGCTGGTGGGATCTTTTTGCTTGTAATTACTTCTCCATGCACTAGTAACAAGACTTTTTCAATAGCATATCAAAGCAAACCTGAATATTCAAGAGTATTTCAGCATTAATAGAAAGAGCTTTATTGATATGGAAACCACTGAGATAATTTTTTTCTTAAAAAGGGTGAATCACGAAAAGCACACAGAGATGCTGGCATATACTTAGGTTAGCGAGGCACCTTCATCTAAATCTATAATGATTTCTTTCCAGGCATAGTGTTTCCCCCGTTTTACTTTAGCCTTTATCAAAGCTGAACTTCTAAGATTGATGGAGAGAAGCAAGGGAAAGGGAAATGGAGGAAGGGAAGGAGGGCAGAAAGGAAGGTATTCAGAATACCAAAAATTAGGAGAAAGAAAGATGGGCTCTCTTGGACAAACAGTTGCGCTAGCTGCAATGTAACTGGGATTTGAAGCACAGGATGATGTGGGAAGGGGAGCAAGAGGGCAAGTGTGGGCACTTAATGGTCTCAGGGTGATGGAGGACACTTCAGTCATTAGCCTAGTTAGCTGAGCTCCCGTTAAAGAAGCAATGAAAGGAATGTCTGCTTGCAGTAGCATTTTATATATGTTGCAGTATCATTTTCAATACAAATTAATTTCTTCAGTTTTCATCTTGTAATAATTCTAAACCTTGGATTTGGTCCAAACCAGCACACTTTGTCTATCACAAACATGGCTTTAACTGAACTGATAGTTTTAGAGAGGAATTTTAAAGCATTCAAAGCACCTATCTGCCCCCTGAACATCGACTGCCTAAACAGAAAAATTGTACTTTTCCTTAAATTCCTGTATGACTAGCCCTAACATGTATCTCAGATTTTTATTTCATTTACTTCACTTATATTTAGTTAGTGGCATCTATGTGTCAATCCCTGGTGTAAATTAATTTTACCAATCCCTGGTATAAATTATTCTTACCATGGCTTGAGTAGAAAATGCACTGAATGATAGAGCAAAGCAAGTGGCTACTATTTTGTATCTGAGCCTCTTCACTCTGCAGTTTATGTACCATAATGCTATACCTCAGTACCTTTGTCTGGAGTAGAGCACAGTTCAGTTGCCTTTTGTCCTTACGGTTTTTTAGGTACAGGCACTGTGCATTGTCTGATCTTGACTCCTGCATTGGCTCTTCTCTTGTAGTGACTTACTAAGTAATGCCATTTTCCTTGCAGCTTTAATAGACCACTCATCTCTAATTGAACAAACTCTGCTATCTGGGAAGCAGCATGTTTCCAAAGCAAAGTACAGTGACAGACAGGAGACTTAATTTCTTTTGCTGTTTAGACAGTGACTCACTGTTTGACTTTGTGCAAATCACTTAGGAGGTCCAAATTTACAAGTATCTGGACAAAGTTTGGGTGTCTTCATTTTGTTACCTACCACAGAGTTTTGTTCTAAGAGGTGCTCAACACAGAGAATAGTAGTTAAAGGCAGTGATAGCTGCAGGTGCTTGACATATTAAAAATCAGGATAGTATTAAAGCGTTTCAAAGTGAACAGCTTAAAACCCCAGGTGATTTCAAGCATTTTTTTTTTATTCCTGCCTTTGAAAATAATATTCCTTAATTTCCTTATCTGCAATTATAATAGTCTTTAAACGATGTGTTGATTGGAAGTGTTTATAAAACTTTATAGGATTGCTTGCTATACAATTAAATGTATACTCATTCATGTTATTACACATACAGGAAGCATTGCAAAGAAGATCAGATGGAAATAATCCAGTTGAAACTTAGACTCGGTTTGCTAGACTGTGGCTAGTGACCAGGACTTCTGATGAACAAGATTCAGTTAGTCTTCACGGCACACTGATCCACATTACTGGGTGCCTTATGAGTTAAAAAACCCAAACAAACAAATAAACCCCAAGAATTAGTCATTATCTCATCTTTCCTCCTAGAAAGAGACATGTACCTGTAAAAAAATCATCTGTGGTTACAAAGGTGAAAGAAAGTATCCCGTTAATTAGACTTAAAAATAATTACTTGGCCACAATAATAAAGAATCCAAGCAAACAGATGTAATAGAATTTGAGGACTCAGAGTTCATCATGAGATGATTACTTGCATTGGCGACCAGTAATGACAGTGTGCTGGTTTCCAAAAGGTGTTATTTTACTGACAGTGACAGGGCATCAGTGCCAGAAGAAGCATTATCTCTGTTAGAAAGGTGCAGCAACACAGCCCTTACTGTGAACATGAAGATCCAGTTGGAGTTTTATAACAGCTCTGGCCAATTAACTTGCTCACAGTTTCTTTCTCCCATCAACATATCTATGTTATAGTGTGGTGGAGCAAGCCTCGTTGCATGACAGGGCAAATAGGGGAGATTACTCTATGACAAGACAATATGCATAAAAAACTGTGAGTACTCACCAAGTGTGTATAGAGATCTCAACCATGAGTTTGGAGGATTCTGTAATAGACAAGGTGATAGAGGCTTTTAGCCTCCAAATTTCTCTACTTTATTGTGAAGTATCACAAATACCACACAAATCACCACACAAATCACTACTAGCAAAGAATACTACCACAAAAATCACCACTAGCAAGTATACATATGATTAATAAAGCAAATATATATTATCCCATAATATCCTTGTCTCCCTTAATATCCTTGTAGGTGATCTCAGGAGTGTGGTTTAGATGACTGAACTGTGAGATTGATTGACAACTTGCTGAATAATAGAGCTCAGTTATGATCAGTGGTGAAGAATCCAGTTGGAGGCCTGTAGCTAGTGGTGTTCTCCAGGGGTCAGTACTGGATCCAGTCTTGTTTAACATCTTCATCGGTTACCTGGATGAAGGGATAGAGTGTACTGTTAGTAACTGCTGATGATACGAAACTGGGAGGAGTCGCTGGCAAACCAGAAGGCTGTGCTGCCATTTGTCAAGATCTGCACAGTCAGGAGAGTTTTGTAGAGGGGAAACTAATGAAATTTAACAAGGACAAGTGTAGAGTCCTGCACCTGGGCTGGAATATAACCACGCACTGGTACAGATTAGGGGTTGACCTGGTGGAAAACAGCTCCATGGAGAAAGACCCTGGAGTCCTGGTGAACAACCCAGCAATGTGCCTTTATGGCCAAGAAGGCCAATGGTATCCTGGGGTGCATAAAGAAGAGTGTGACAAGCAGGTCCAGGGATGTCATCCTTCCCCTCTTCTCTGCCCTAGTAAGGCCACATCTGGAGTACTGTGTCCAGTTCTGGGCTCCCCAGTTCAAGAGAGGTGGGGAACTACTGGAGAGAGTCCAACAGAGAGCTACAGTTATGATTAAGGGACAGGAACATCTCTGCTATGAGGAAAAGATGAGAGATCTGGGGCTGTTTAGCCTGGAGAAGAGAAGACTGTGAGGGGATCTTATCAATGTCTCTAAATATCTGAAGGATAGGTGTCAAGGAAATGGGGCCAGTCTCTTTTCAGTGGTGCCCAGTGATAGGATGAGGGGCAATACGCACAAACTGGAACACATGAAGTTCCACCTGAACATGAGGAAAAACTTATTTATTGTGAGGGTGACGGAGCACTGATACAGGTTGCCCAAAGAGCTTGTGGAGTCTCCTCTGGAGACTTTCAAAACCCACCTGGACATTTTCCTGTGTGGTCTGTCCCAAGTGACTGTGCTTTTTCAGGGGGGTTAAACTAGATGATTTCCAGATGTCCCTTCCAACCCCTACCATTCTGTGATTCTGCGATTTCCACGTATTACAAATTGATATCAGCAATCAATAATATAGTAATAAACAACAGCATGGAGTAGTCAATAACAGCAGCAATCAATCATATTGCCACAATGAATATAATAACTATTATAGGTTACTGCAAATTTATGATTAGTGAAGCAACTTATCACCAATATAATAGCAGATACACTTATAATAGATTACTTTTATGAATATATAATACCTGTGTCAAGTGAATTAGACATATTTCAGAAAGGACCAAACCATCCCAGAGAAAAGGACAAAGTAGTCACCAAGAGGGACCCAACCATCCCAGTGATGGGAAGACAAACTGAACCAACCCCAAAAGCAGGCCAGAAACAGGGACCGATAAGGTAACAGACAGAGACTCACTTCAAAAATGATCCATGTCATGGAGTCTGGTGTTAACCAGACATCCCTAGTGAGAATCTAAGGTCTCATAGAAAGTTTGTATGTAATTCTAGGAAATTAAAAGTACATAAAACTTGGCAACTTTTCAGAGAGAGGCTTCATTTTGGATAAATATAAAAATAATCCTTTTTATATTGTAGACACATAAGAGAGCATAGGACACCTCAATTTTGAGCAGCCAATACATGCTGTTAATGTCAGATACTACAGTCATCATTATTACTGTAATTATATAATGCAAGGTCGGAAGGAGGACTATTCTGGGATCATGCCTAGTGTTTCTGAAGCTTGTAGAAAGAAGGTATATGTCAGTAGACAGTTTGAAAGTACTTGTAGAATATCAAGACATCTTTTATATTAAAAGATGGACCTGTTGCTATAAATATTTGAATATAAATATTGACTCTCCAGAGTCCACCAGACTAAAAATTTATTAAGAAATTATTTTCTTTTTTAAATTGCTGAGTTCCAGAGAATATGCATATATTTGAAAGATATTCTTAGATTCTTAGATTTTATATACAGACTTTATAAAAATTTTCCTAGAGGTTGAGTCTATTAACTACAGTGAACAGGCTAAAAATCACACTGAGGATCATAACCTGACACTCACTATGGGATATATATTGTTAGTTTGTGCCTGCTTGCTTTGTGCCTGTAAATAACAATGTCTCGCCACTGCAGGATTTGACTTTTAGTGGAATAATTTTATTCTTCATTTAAGTTCAGAATTAGCTTCAGCTTCCCTCAATTCCCTATGTGATTTGCCATTACTTAAGTAGAGATGTACTTTCACAGTTCCAAATAAATCAGCAGAAATCCTTATGTTCCTTTGTTATGTGTTAGATGTTTGATTCCTGTGTGGATAAATGTACAGCAGAAATTAAAGAAGAATGTATGATGGGAAAAATTACTAACTCATGGAGTAGTTTAAAGTGTTTAAGCTCTATTTTAAATTATCTTGTTTTTTAAAAGGCTTGGGCTAAAATATCACAACCTGTGCAATGACCAGTACACTTGATAAGGATCCTGAAGAGCAATTTCTTGCCTTTGAGATTTCCTGGCATACCTACCCTTTGTGTCTCGTCTAATATTTCCTTTTAATCTTCACTCGTGAACATTGTACAGAACCAGGAATAGATTAAAGCAGAAGAAAAAAGATGCTAAGTGGAAAACACTGCCTTAAGAATTCAAAAGTCTTGAAACTCACGTACACAGTGGAAGTACTTAGGGTTTTATAGTAAGCATATTCTTAAGCACAACCTACAGTATGAGGTCTCCCAGAGGACATTTAGGAATGCAGTTGTCTTTGATTTTAATGGAAACTATGTTTGCTGAGGTTGATGGTGTCTGCCACACAGTCCTCAGGTAGTCTGGTTGCACAGCAGGAGCCTCTTGCCTATACTATAGACACAGATACAGGACCTGCTTCAACTGTCTAAAGATGCCTGGACTTTCCTCTAGTTCAGTGTGGCATGCACATCTCTTAGAAAAGTTTCTTCCACATAGAAGTAGTTGCCTGACATGTTTTTGAATTAGCTAGGAACTGTGGGACTATTTAATGTAATGGGAAAGGGGTTAAATGAAGTGGGAGGAAGATCTGATTTAGTGACTTCAAGAAGAAAGGTGGAATTACTGAATAGACAGGTGAGCCAAAGGTAACTATTTTTCTGAACTGTGCTGCATCAGAAGCAGTGATTTATTTAATAAATGTAGAAGAGCAAGTCAATTACTAGGATATTTTAAGGAAAAACGAAGGATATTGCACTTCTACACAGAATAAAACTTTAACAGGGCATAACTTTTCTGTGAGAGGTCAAAAGCAGGAGAAAGATCTATACATTCTCAAGCTATTTTTTCTAGCTAACTACAGCAGGTCTCAATCAAATACCTCCCCAAACCTATTACCTCTCTATTTCCCTCTCCTACCTTGCCCTTCCACAATATATAATAACTGTATCACTAGTTCCCCTTTATAACATATAAAATTTCACAGATTCTTAAATGATCATTAATGAGAAAGTAATCTGTCTCCTCTGAGGCTCACTGGGATACTGCAAAGCCCTACAGTGTGCTATTCTTCACAGCCTTCCTGCATAGCTTTTCTGGGGATACTGATTTTACACCTTTCTTCTACTCTAATTCCCTGTTCACTCTATAGTATAGCATCTATTAGTCACAGAAAGTTGGAAAGTATGAGACTCTGCAGCTGGAATACTCGGAGGCTTGCAAATAACCACAGGAAGGTTTTAGACCTTTGGGTGCAATGGGCTATAAAAGTAAAAGCTGTGATTTATTGTTTCTTCCAGTTACTGAAACCTAATGGCTAACCCACCTTCTGAGGAATTCAGTGACCTGCAGATGTTTCTGTCTAATAAGAAGTTTGAATAAATCTTTTCCTTTTAGTGCATCCTATTGCCACATTATTGTGCAACTTTTTTTGCACATTTTTTTTGACAGTCAGATAAAAGCTGAAAATATTACAGACTTGTTTTTATTAAAAAAAAAAAAGTTTTAAAAAATTAAATATGTGACCATTAGTAGTAAAACAACCCAGTTGAATTATTCCTGTTACTTTATGATAAGTCAGTCTAAAAATAATAATAATAAAAAAATAATACACAGGCATAGATTTATGTATATACAATAATAACTTACGTTGTTCACACACACTCAGACAGATCATGGATACATACCTCTGTAACTTATGTAAGAGAAAGAAACTAAAGGAAACAAAAGTTAAGTGCAAATTGTGCCTAAAATAAGTGATGTGGGATTATTTCAACAGAGAATTTCTGTTTGTTTCTAATTTCCATGGGGAAAAAAAAAAAACACAACAACAACAACAACAACAAAAAAAAAAAAAAAAAAAAAAAAAACAAAAAAAAAAAAAAAAAAAAAAACCCCCAAAAAAAAAAAAAAAAGAAAAAAAATAGAACCCCCCACCAATGACAGAATTTTTAGTCAAGGTCTTTCTTTCCCAGGTATGTCTGTAAACCATGCAGGCATATGATTGATCAGTTTAATAACATCTAGGAATTAGCTCCAAAAGATTTTTTGAGGATCTATGCTGAGTTTTATGCTCAAAATATTTTTTAGGGCTAGAAACCAAACATACCTTCTATGTAAATTCAACACTTTATTGTTACTATAATTTAAATCCTAACTCTCCTTCACTGGAGCTTATGTGGATGATTTATTCCTTCTCATCTAGGACTCACATAGGGATGTTTTCATATGTTTGCCACATGCTCGCTACTTCTTGTATCTTCACTGTTTTTCAAGTCCATGTTTCATCTGGATTTATTATTTATGGTGCACTTTACATGTTAGATACATGTTCTTTGTTCTCTTTGTTGCCTGTAAAACTGATTTTGCCACGTCTGCATGTCCTTAGCTGACCATTAGTGAGTTGTTTATAGCTACTGGGTCTCCATCATCAGCATGTGTCCTTTCTCTTTTCATTGTGTGCCTGCCATGGCTCTACTCGTCTACACCATGTTGTTATGTTAAAGTTATAAATATTAGATTATACGCAGAATAACTTACTTCTTACTACTACTTAAGTAAAAATTGTACCAAAGAAGGATAAGCAAAAGAAAAATGAAATGGAGCTAGTTACCTGGTCATTTCAAAAATTGCTGTTACAGCTCCACCACCTACAACAAAATTTAGCTAGGTGAAACAAGTTCAGATAAAATATACCTGACAAGCCCCAGTCTTGAGGCCTTACAAAGTTGGTACAAAGACCATGGCCTGTTAATAGTAGTGACAGTATCTTACTGGGCTACAGAATCTATTTCATTCAGAGAAGTAGATAGCGCTTTGTCTACCTTTTCGGTAAATGAGATGCTTCATGGCTGAAGTCTGCAATATCCAGGTGCTGATTGGAGAAGCTCATATTTTTGTAAAATGAGGATTATGTGGAAGTGCTTCTGTCAGAGGTGGAAGCTGAAGCTGTTCCTCTCAAAGATGAGTAATGGTTCATCCCTTTCAGCATGTGTCTTTAAATGGTTGCTAACAAACAGATGCTGCAAAGACAGGAGTGAGGGAGGATATTCCTTACTAATAGTGCCAAAGGTATGCCATGAAATAAAATTTTGAAGATTTATTAGATCGTGAATCTTTACTACTTGGTGATTTGCGTACTAACTAGACTAGGAGAAGAGTGTATTTGTAGGCTTAATCATATGGAAACTTACATAAAGTATTATTATTATTAGTGATCAAAAAACATACAAATATTGCAATGGAATGGGAAGCCAAATTCTCTCTCTTCCCATACAGCACCGTCACCATCTTTCTCTTGGTAATCTTTATAAAATTTCACTTTTTTCTACAAGGTGAGATATCTCTAACAGAAGGGTAAGCAGTTTGCCTTCCTCTACTTCACAAATCTAAATGGTTGCTGGACTGCAGATGCAGCTTTGAATCATTGAAGCTGTACAGGATTGAGCTCTAAAATCGCTTAGGTATATCCTTATCTGCTAGGCTGGTCTACATAAAGATAATGAGAACAGCATCATAATTTCTCCCTCTAGTAATTGTGTGTATATATATATATATTTACTATGCAATGATACATATGCAATGTAAGAAATACTTTCCAGTCCCTGAATTTAGTCTCTTTCTAAAAACAAGGTCTAGGTAAATTTTTCCATTTAAACTCCAGTGATAATACAGTGAGGAAAGATTGTTCATAATTCTCAAGTGCATTAGCACTGAATTGGTAGGTAGTTCTACCACAGTGCCTTTGGTAGAACAGCTATAGACATCTAGTATGTTTTCTGTCAATGACACAGACAGGTCTGACTAGGACAGTTAATTGGCTTTTATTTATTTGTTTATTTTAACTAGGCCAAAAATTATATAATAGAAGTAGTTCCCAGCTGCTGACTGACTTCCAGGAAAATAGCTTAAGTAGAGAGTAATTTAGAACAGGAGGACTTTCTTGTGACTCCAGTGAAGATAAAGTATCATGAAGAAGCATCTGAGAATGTAACTCTGATTGGGTACAAGAAAAAAAAAAATTAAAAACTAAAAGCTGTAGGGTGATATAACTGTGCTTGCTGTTCAGTTAATAAATAATTTTTCAGGAAAAAGACTGGTTTTCAGCCTTCATGTGAAAATTAATTAATTCAAAAACTCACACAGCATCACAACAGTGATGGTTTTTTGCTTGGGATTCAGTTTTCTTTGTCTTTCTAATGGAGAACGCTAACAATTGTTCAAATTTACTAAAAGTGTTGTGATTTTTCCGCTGTTGTCAATTTAACTTAGTGATTGCCTAGTTCAAACAATAATTATGCTAAGGAAATCTTACACTGTATTTTTTAGGATAATAAGCTAAATGGTAAAACATGCTTCTAGCATAATTTCAAATAAGTAATTTGAAAACAAAGTAATCAAAGTTGTAAATGCATGTTATCTGGAAAAGGTCACTTTAAAAACATAATAATATGAGAAAGCATCTTTAGAAAAATGCTCATGGATGGTTTAAATTAAAACAACAGAAATTCTTATATATTCCTTCCATTACAGATGAGTATACATAAACATAAAAGGTTAAAAATCTAAACTTTTAACTTTTCCATTCTTCTCAGTACTATCCTTTCTCTACAGGGTAGCAGATTAGAAAAAGAACCCTTAATTCCTATTTGTTGTTTGTGGGTTTTTTTCTGTTGTAAGAGATAGCATCTTTTCCCCTAACAGCATAAAACAAAGCACTTTTGAATCCTGTATCCATTCAGAAATAAGCATCACAGATTTTATTCATACAGCCAACATAATGCCATTTCATGACATGAACTAGGAAAGAAACATGACAGTCAAATTAAAAACATCTCTGCATACAAAAAGGTTTGAGTGATCTAATGCTTCAAATACAGCTCTACACATATATGTAGCTTTTTGGTTTATTTCCCCACAGATTACTGACAAAGAGTCCCAGTACATTTTGATACTGTTCATCTCCTGAGCATCATCTGTTTCCACTCATACAAGACCTATTCTGTGGAGATCACTTCTGTTTTGAAGGACAACCTCTGTACAGACAACAGGGGAGTTGAGGTAATGGACGTTTAAACTAAACTGCTCTTGGAATATGTTTATTAGTTTTATTGATTGCATTTATTAGTTTATAAAATTAAAATCAGCCAAGGAAGCTCTCACCAGAAATTTAATCTGAATTAGCTTAGAAACGGAACATAGATTAAAACTGAAATCTATTTTTCTGGATAATATTGTTATACTTCTCACAAATTTATAGAAGGTTCTGTCCTGAAGGGGTTTACCCTTCAATTTTTGGAGTAATGACTGCAGCAAGCTCTTAACCTGGATACACTGAATAGCTTTTAATTTTTTTTTTTTTTTTTCCTCATGTTACATAGTATCTGATTAGCCTTGGCAAACTCTGTAGATCAGATTTAGTCAAAAAATCTATATTGCACTTCCCAGGTATTTCAATGTGACTTGGTCTAGTAGTAGAGTATGATGGATTTGTTACAGGAATCTGCAATCATAAGCAAGTTATTATGAAGGTAAACCTAAGGGTCAAGTATAATTCCCCCTTTTAGGCAGTCAGACTTTGCTCCCAACTATTATTGAGTGGTTTGTGTAACTCAGTGCATGTTTTATTAGAATATTCATCTAAATATAAACCTGTATTAATGCAGCAGGTGAATATAAAAAGTGATGTGCTCATTAAGAGCCTATTGTGATATAAACCAGTGTGATATAGCAGCTCTAGGTATGAGTCATATGAATCTGGTATTCATTATCCAGATGAACGATAGATCTTCACCTTAAATTTATGATTAATACAGACACAGATGGAAATAAGATGGAGTAAATGTCTGTGGTTATCTGTTAACTGGTGTGCTTCATCATTTAATAGCTGAATGACTTATGATCATGTAGATCAGAACACCTCTAATTAATTTTTGAGTTGAGTCTTTATTCTCAACCTCAAACTATGGTTTATTAATAGGTCAACTTAAAGAGCTTTCTAAAGTGTGATGTGTGGCTGTACAAACATATTTGGAAGCACATAGTTCATTTTTGGATGTCAGATGTTTTACCTGCCTACCCAACTAATTGAGAATCATATCAGAAAACTAGAAAGCTGATGTAATGAATGAGGCAGACAGTGACCTCCAAACAGACATAACTGAACTAGAACTGATGAACTTGATATGAGTACATTCACAGTGTCATTTTAAATATAACACAGTATAACTCATTTTCCCACTCTTGACAATGTATTGCAACCACTAAAAGCATAGGAAAGATTGGCAGGTGAATTTTAATTTGTTTTCTCTGTACAAGCCTTATTAGAGTAGCAGATTTATTGAAGGATATTCTTTATATAAAAAAGATTTTTGTCTCTGAGTGTATACAAAATGGGCATTCTGACCTCTAAGAGGTGTCTTAATGTGCTTGAGGAGCAAGAGGCAGTAGGAGGAGAGGAGAGGAAAGAGTTTTTTTCCCAAGATATAAATGAAAAATCACTCTCTTTTCTCATCAAAGAAGACCAAGATAAATTTAAGCCATAATTTTGAGAATTTAACTTCCTACAGATGTATGCTTCTCAAATTAATAACTATTTGTATGCTGAATAGTTGTGTATACTGTATGTCAGAATTCTCTTAATGTTTAGACTGGAAGGTTTTAATAGTCCAGTTGTGACAAATATGCCAGGATCATTTATGTTGATACTCTTGTTATGTAAATCTATAATATCAAGTGACAGAATCAACTTCTGGCCTGACAGCCTTTGTGCATGATTTTAACCTCATCCTCTTCTTATATCTACATGGTTCATTCCTAATAAACATTAAAGTGTTCACTTATATAAATACCTAGGTAAAAATATAACAAATTTCCAGTGAAACACAGTCACACTATGTTATGTTCTACTTCTATAAAGAAGGAAGATTATTTGGCTTCATTATATGGCTAAGCAGGAGCTGCTTACTTATTCATGAAGAATATGCCCTAAACTCAGTATATTTGGTACTCCATGCCTTCAACCTCTCAGTAAGTACACAGTATGAAATAAAACAGATAGAGGGAAAACACTCAGCTCCACTGACTATAGTCCCCTGATTTTTTTTTTTAGCTCTAAAATCCAGGAATATATTCATCTCTCCTTTCCCAAAATGTAAAAGTTCTCCAGGATTTTACCCAAGAATCTGATAATTCCCCTGTTTATGTTCTTTTATTTCTGTGCACTTATCTTTTGTTGGATTGTATGGATGTATGAATAAGGATTATATACACAACTGTTAAATCAGAATAGCTGGTGCATGTCAGAACCTCATTCTTCATTTTAAGTTAATCTCTCAGATAAATGTAGAACAACAGCGGCAAAGCTTACATAAACAAAATAAATGTGTCTGATGCACATTTCTGAGTAGGATATGTCAGTTTATTCATAGTATCTATATTTATCATGTGGACCTTGGCATAGTTATTATAATTATTAGATCTTTTTAGAACTGCTCTTTCATTCAAATGTTGCTGCAAAAAATTGCACCAGTTAAGAAAAACAGTTGCTAAAATGGGCTATATAGGTATTTTGTATATTGTTATTTTAGATGAGCTGAAATTTGGACAGTTGTAACAGTGATCAACAGGAACAAAAGCAGCGGTGACTTTCAAAAACACGTCTCTACATTGTCTTCCAAATGTGAAGACTCAATAGGCTAACATACTGAGAGAGTGGAAGTACCTGACACAAATTAGTAATTTTCTGTATGTGTGGAATTTAACAATCCTTAAATGGCTTCTGCTGGATAAAAGAAAAAAAGAAAAATGACCTTTATCTTTGTCACCACTGCAAATCATGTTGTTCCACTGTTCCAGTGATGCGTAGAGGTGGAAATAACGGAGATGAGTACAATAGACTTTTCCATAGACTGAGTTTTCCAGGTCATTTAATTCTCTCTAGTGTCTTCAGAACCTTTCCAACACAGCTAATGAGAACAGATTGCCACATTATCCTGTTCGTAGTGACCTGTTTGGGTAGCTGCCAGAAATTCTGCTCACTCAAAGCTATGGGTGAAAAGAAGTGTTTACTGAATTTGCTTCTAATGGTTATTATAATGTATTCAGGACAAGTAAAATAATATATTGCATTATTGAGTACTTCATATGTTAAGTAATGATTCGATTATTTTGAAAATTGATACTTTAGATCTGGATTGCTGCTCTGCTGCAGCTGGTTTTGAATTTTCCTTGCAGACTCTGGCCTTCTGCCAGTTCACGTTCCAGAGGGATGGTTCCCCCCAATCTAACAAAGGGTTTTTTTCAGCATATAGTCAGCTAAAGCTATCCACACTAACTTTCTCCTTGCTAAAAGAGAAATAGCGGTGGCTCTCAAAGTGATGAATATAGCTTTTTCCTGGGAATTGTGATTGCTTTTGGGCTGCATGAGCTTAGAAAAGTGCAAAAGAGAAAGTTTCACCACCTGTGCATATAGTGGCATTCCATTTCAGACAATGATCATTTTAGATTTCACCCTAACTCTTTGCATCTCCAGCTTTAACATAATTTTCTGAGAACCAGGAAGGTTGAAATCAGATACACCATTATGATTTTTGCTATGAAAAAAATAAGCCTGTGATTAATTAATTAGTTTAGTTGAATACATACTTAGAAATCTGCCTTTTCACTATTCAGTGTTTCTCCAATACAGTCAGAATAAAATATTTTTGTAGAAGAGATTCTACTTGGGAGTTACGCTTTTGAGATACTTTGTTCTTGCATGTTACTTCTACTGAATTTTGAAGAGCTAGGGGGATTTACAATTTTAAATATTTACTATTTATTCAAACTGATTCCTGATATTGGAAATTTGAAAAATATTTGAAATAAAATATTTTATTTCTTTTTACTTTAATTATATTTAAGTTCCCATAGAAATACTAGATACATCATATTAGAAACATAGAAATGTCTGGGTTGGAAGGGACCTCTAGGTCACCTAGTTCAAGCCCCATGCTGAGAACAGGGACATCCTTAACTAGAGCAGGTTGCTCAGAGCTTCAAGCCCCACCTTGAATGTCTCCAGGGATGGGGCCTCAACCACTTCCCTGGGCAACTTGTTCCAGTGCTCCACTAATCCTGTGGTAGAGAACTTCCTCCTTATTTCTAATCTAAATCCACTCCTTTCTAGTTTAAAACCATTACCCCTCGTCCTTTCACTCCAGGCCTTTGTAAACAGGCCCTCTCCAGTCTTTTTGTAAGCTCCTTTCAGGTACTGGAAGGTGGCTGTTATGTCTCCCTGGAGCCTTTCTTCTCCAGGCTGAACAATCCCAGCTCCCTCTGCCTGTCCTTGTAGGAGAGATGCTCCTGCCCCCTGATCATCTTCATGGCCCTCCCATGGACCTGCTTCGTCAGGTTCATGTCCTTCCTGTGCTGAGGGCTCTAGAGCTGGATGCAGTATTCCAGGTGAGGTCTGACCAGAGCAGAGTAGAGTGGCAGAATCACCTCTCTCAGTCTGATAGACACACTTCTTTTGATGCAGCCCAGTATGCAATTGGCCTTCTGAGCTGCAAGCACACACTGGCTGCTCATGTCCAGCTTCTCATCTGTCAGCACCCCCAAGTCCTTTTCTGCAGGGCTGCTCTCTATTGCCTCCTCCCCCAGCTTGTATTGATAGTGGGGATTGTTCCAGCCCAGGTGTAGAACCTTGTACATGCTCTTGTTGAACTTTATGAAGTTCACATGGGCCCACCTCTCCAGCTTGTCCAGGTCCCTCTGGATGACATCCTGTCCCCTCTACTGTATCGACAGCACCACTCAGCATGGTGTCATCTGTGAACTTGCTGATGGTGCACTCGACCCTGCTGTCTACGTTACTGATAAAAATGTTAAACAAGACAGGCCCCAGTATGGACCCCTGAGGGACACCACTTGTCACTGCTCTCCATCTTGACTTTGAGCCATTGACCACTACCCCCTGGATGTGGCCATCCAGCCAATTCCTTATCCACTGAACAGTCCACCCATCCAATCCATATCTCTCCAACTCTGTGAGTAGGATATTGTGGGGGAACGTGTCAAAGGCCTAGATCACAAAGTCTAGATAGATCACATCCACAGGTCGTCTCTTGCCCACTGATGCAGTCACTCTGTTGTAGAAAGCCACTAGCTTGGTTGGGCAGGATTTCCTCTTGGTGAAGCCATGCTGGCTTTCTTGGATCACCTCCCTGTCCTTCATGTACCTTATCAGGTCTTCGAGGAGAATTTGCTCCATGATCTTCCCAGGCACAGAGGTGAGGCTGACAGGTCGGTAGTTCCCAGTTTTCTCCTTTCTACCCTTTTTGAATATAGGTGTAACATGTCCCTTCTTCCAATCAATTTGGACTTCACCTGACTGCCATGACTTCTCAAATATTACTGAGAGTGGCTTAGTGACTACATCTGCCAGTTCACTCAGAACTCTGTTTCATATGAATGCGAAAATCAGGCTGAGTATCACCAATGATTACTTACTGTACACCAATGTTTCAGTTAGGCTTTTCATGTATATCTGTTTGTTTTCTAACTCGTGACTGATGTTCGAGCTTGGGTTGAGCATGTAAGTCACTTGCTTAGCTTTTCCTTGATTATAGAGTATAGAACTAGAAATACTAGAGGTGGAAAATGCCATCAAATCTATTTGAGATGTAATTGTTCTAATCAGAAAAGGTTTCTTTTTAGAGTCTGTTCCACACATGAAGGGCTGAAATTTCAATATTACATAAAAAATTGTTGTTTGCTGGATATAAAGTGTGGCAATTCAGCTGCTGCTTTTATAGCAGCTGAATCATCTCACATGAGTAACAACTTCCTTCTCTAAGGTGGAGAAAGCAACATAGCCTGGGAAATCATGAGAGTTATCACAGGTAGTAGGGTTAATTTCATCACACTAGTTTTAAAAAGAAGGTTTAAGACATTTTGGGCTTATATACCTGATATCTTATTGCAAATGGACATGCCTGCATTCTGAGAAGATTCACATTTTCAAGGCCTAAAATGATTCCCTTCTTTCCTACCTATGTGTCTGTAATATAAATAACTA
Organism: Megaceryle maxima; assembly: GCA_024605025.1. Classification (NCBI taxonomy): domain Eukaryota; kingdom Metazoa; phylum Chordata; class Aves; order Coraciiformes; family Cerylidae; genus Megaceryle; species Megaceryle maxima. The sequence goes on along the minus strand of JANHGN010025667.1, from coordinate 104,432 downwards.
GAATATCAGAGGGTTACGACCTTGAACCCATTTACTTTAAGACTTAAGTTTTACGTTACATTAAATTGCTTTATTTTAATTTTGTGATGAACTCATATTTTCCTGCTGCATAGGTTTGCAAAGGTTAAAATGCTATAAAATTAAGACTTGATGTTAAGGATTTAAAAAAAAAAATCTTCAGATTAATGTCTGACGTCCTTTTAGACTATAATCCTTAAGTATTTAAATATTAGTATCATTTTCATTAATACCAAGTACATCATTTGATGTATTACATTGTGATATATATGTTTACAGTTCACTACAGACTAATGAGAATCTAATGTGTAACATATTAATAGTGGTTCACCGCCTTCTGTTACAGCAGAATGGGGAAAATAAAATACTATTTTAAGTAATTGCATATATTCAGGTTTCAAATCTGATATAAATCTCCCTTCCTACAAGAAGCTACTTTTTATTCATCTCAGTGTATGATCTAAAGAAGAAAAGCTTTTATCCTAAGATAGTTACTTAGGCTCAGTCTGATGTTACAGTGAAGCCTGACCAATGACAAATTACTGCAAAAGATGTAGTTCAGTTTTCTCCTTGCTACCCTCTCTTCCCTGTACCAAATCTAAAAATTGTACGGTTACATAATTGGTTGATTCAGTGAACAAGATTTTCATAGAATCATAGAATGGTTTGGGTTGGAAGGGACCTTAAAGATTACCTAGTTTCAACCCCCAAGCCATGGACAGGGACACCTTCCACTAGACCAGGATGCTCAGAGGCTCATCTAACCTGGCTTTGAACACTTTTAGGGAAAGGGCATCTACAACCTGTCTGGACAACCTGTTCAGTGCCTCACCACCTTCACAGTGAAGAACTTCTTTCTTACATCTAAGTTTAATCTACCCTCATTCATTTTAAAACCATTACCTCTTGTCATATTACTACATGCCTTTGTAAAAAGTCTCTCCCTATCTTTCCTCTAGGCCCTGTTTTGGTACTGGAAGGTTGCTGTAGGGTCTCCCCAGAGCCTTCTCTTCTCCAGGCTGAACAACCCCAACTCTCAGCCTGTCCTTATAGCAGAGCAGTTCCAGCCCTCTGATTATATTCATGAATCTCCTCTAGACCTGTTACAACTGGATTGTTTTTTGTGTTAGTTTTGTCTCACTTCATTTTGTTCTGTGACTAAACCAGTATATCAGATCCAGGGGAAATTTCAAGGCAGCAAGACTTCCACTTTCAGCAGCAGCTTGCTGTCAGGTTGGCTTTGCTGTTGCACTAAGCTGCAAAGCCCCATGCTTATACCTTGCTACCTTTTACATGACTAGAAGGAGAAATAGAGTCTGTCAACACACTTTGTTTTTGTCTCAGGTTTTTGAACATAAATCCACATTCATATCTCAAGTCTTGCAAATATCCACATGAATTAAAATTATTTTTCTTTGCATAACATGCAGAATTTTATAGAAGGCTTCTAAGTTGTAAAAAGCAAAACAATTCTTTAAAAGATTGCTTTTCTGGACTGTAAACTAGAGAGGAGATTTTGGCAAATGGGATATATTTCTGGGTTTTGCAATGCTTTTAAGAAAATAGAAAATCTGTAGCCTCACACAAAAATTAAAACATTACATAATTTAACAGAGACACTCTGAAAATAAGCATTAAACATCCCTAATATACAGCACAACTCCTTTATCAGCAGGTTTTTTGGTTTTTTTTAATAATTACTTATGCTTTGAGAGGATGAGAAGAAACAAAGCTCAGTATTATTTTCATTATACTAATTATTGGTATTTATTTGTTATAACAGTAGTTTTTTTCCTACTTACATTCCTCAAAATGAAAGCTACTTTCACCCTTTTAATCACATATGCAGTAAGGTTTCTAAATAAGTTTTGTAATTAATTCTTGCAAATTCGTATGAACTTCATTGACTTAATCTAATACCTGGTATTGAAAAAAATGAGCTGCAAAATATTTAATAATATTTTGTAAGTATTGTCTTACCGAGTTTGTCATTGCCAACTGACAGAAGCAGTTTTATAAGTCAGCAGTCTTCTTAGTTAATGAATTTGGCAGTCCCATGTAATTGGCTCTGTTGCTTTAAAGGTAGAGAAATTTGACAGAAAATAAACCCCCTTGTGTTCCAGCTTGTCCTTGGTTGTCAGAGGGGATGGGGGCAGCTGGGCTTAGTTTCTGAATGATGCCCAATTGGCGCTATAAGTCCAGTTGCATTAAATATAATAATATAATATAATAATATAATATAATATCTACCACAATTACAGATGCACAAATAGTGCAATGCACCTTCAGTCTAGTTGGGTTGAAAGGACTAGGACAGCTGTACATAAAAATTTTGGTTGCATCCAGCGAGAACTCTCATAACTAGATTAATGAATAGAGCAGTTTATTGAAGCAACAGAAATGCAGGTTCGTTTACATTGACAGTGATAAATACACTGTCTGTAAAGCACATGCAAGTATCAAGAATATAAATATTAAGTTAAAAGACAACTCTATAGAGATTTCTGATTTTTCACAGCAAAGCACTCAGTATAATCAGGTGTTGGAATTTTGTCCAGTAGGCATCACTACGGGGGAGGAGGTGAGCCTGAGATCATAGACTGATCCCAGAGTCAAGTTTGCGATGGTATCTTAACAATTTGTTTGCAGTGATATCTTCCCTAACATTCCCTCTCTTATGCAGTTTTTATACTATTTTTTATCTTCAGGTGGAGCTTGAGTGACTCTAGTCATACATGCCTTTATTATGATTGGTGTATAATTTCCTTACTTTGCTTTTAAAGGTATAGACTAGAAGAAATTAAGAGCACATGCCCAGTGAGGGGTGATCACACCTTGGAGGTGGGATTGAAGTGTGTTTTGGTATTATAATGTAATTATAATGAGCAAAGTTGATGGGAAGACATGATACTGACATAAAAATGAGAAACTCCTGGCTCAGGTTAGCAACTATGCATCTTAGCAATTCCATAGGACCATCAAATTCCCTTCAGTGAAATCAGAGAGCCTGGCCATGGTGTCTTTACTCTCCACACTCCATGCTGTTTCTCTTAGAGTCAGCATAGCAAGCCCCTCTGGTGCTGCTAACATCTAAGGTTACAGATTATGTTTCTCGGGGAACTATCTTGGAACAGATTTCTTGTGTGTGAAACACATTCTGCTCTAGAAGTTTCCTTCTCTTTAAGATGGGGGTATAATTTCAGCCTCAGTAAGTCACCTCCAGTAATTATTTCACAGGCTCTTACCTTGATTTTCCTATCTTTTTATGGGATTGCATGGAGGCTTTTTGAAAAGAATATACATACAGAGAAAGAATGAGTATCATCCTAATGGAAATATCTGAGAAAGACGAATATTCGTAGTGTGGGTTCTCTCAGGTTTATTTCTAGACAGAAAGGGAGAACAGGAGAACAGTGTGTCTATATGAGACAGAAGAGTTACAGTTAATGGATCTTGTGAATAAGTGACTGCACTCTTTTTGACACACTTCTTCTGAGTGGTTGTGGTTTTTTGTTTGTTTGTTTGGGGGTTTTGTTTGTTTGGTTTTTTACTATTTTTTATGAAACACTGATAGCATGGAATGCCTCTTTTCTGTTAAAAAAATAGTGCATAGTCTTTGTGATTTAGTAGCTGAAAGTTATACTTCATTGTTTATTGTAGCAGAATAGAGGAGAAATATGTAGCTTTTTCAGTATTTCTTTTATTTTACTCCAGAATCTTTTAAATAAATTCCTTATTTAAAATGAAAAAGGGTTTCAGCTTTCTACTAGGAAATCTGAGACTTAAGTTATTGAAACATTAAAAGTTAATTTTAATCCTGTTGTGTTAAACATACTGTAATTGAATATTCATTTAAATATCATCCTAATTCAGATGTTATATTTAGTGATTTATTTATTTGTATATGGCAAGTGAAATTTGGAGTCTTCATTCATTTAAGAAAAAATTAGTAAATTAGATATCACTCAGAATAATCTTACGTAATTATGTGATAAAGCATTAACACCTAGATAGACGAATAGACAGTACTGGTGAAATAACTGATTTCTTCACTAAACGAAAGGTGGAAGAAAGCACATATATTGAAGAATAATCTTGATAGAAATGTTATCTGGTGGGCTGAATATGTTCTGGATTTCTAGAAAGTTTTTGTCTTTGTATAGCAGAGAAAGAGCTCTTCTTGAATGCTGTAAAACAAGGCTTTTGATAGAGATTTTATCCGTTTTTGCCAGACTATCAGACACTGTCCTTCAAGAAATCTCCTTCACGAGGTAGAAAAGGAATCTTTTCTATAATTTATACTTGAATATAACTAATATAACTAAATGTATCTAAATTTGGGAAAGAGTGGGAAAGAAATTTAGTCACTTGATGAGGACAACAATCCCTATAAAAAAACTCTGGAAGTACAAAAGCTATTGTCTGTCATTAAAGGAGTCAGAAACATATTTCCACTGACTTCTGCAGGTTAATGTCCAAGCTAGCATATGTGGTTGTAAGAAAACTGCTTTGCTATGTCCTATGAAATACAGCTCACTGGAAATCCGGAGCTATATAGTAAAGTAGCATTATGCTTTTCTCATTACAGTGTAGTTACAAACCACAATCTTTTTCTCTTTTGTTTGAGAAATCAACTGACCTAACTATCCTAATTCAATGACTTATCTAATAAAATGCTTATGAAGACTTTTTAAGTATTTTACATGCTAATTATATGAGTATTTGTATAAACAGAATCTTTGATACTGACTGTTGGAATAAAAGGCAAGGTAGAACAACAAGGCAATATAGCTGAAAAATATGAATCACTAGTTTTCTTACAATAAAAGACCTTGAAAGTAGGGAGTCTATAAAACAATCAACTGAAAAACTAGTTCAAATTCCACTGTAGTTAACAGCAAGGATTCCAGTAATGCCAAGGGTTGCCTAAGTCAGTGAAATTTAAAGAAATTTGAAGAAAAGCTTACAGTCTGTCTGGGAAGTAGAATCCTATAAAAAATGTACAGAGGCATTCTTTTTAAAGACAAAATACTGATACTACATGAAATTTGGAGTGAGGTTCCTAACTTTCACTGAAAAAGCACATACTTCTTCAAACTTAATAATATAGAAACTGAATGGAGATATTCGTAGAAAGACAGAAAATGTGAGGTAGTGTGGAAATAGAAGGTGCAATATAGCCTTCCTCGTGTTTCTGGATCAAATAGTCTAAAAAATAAAAATAAAATAATTTAAAACCAGCAAAAAACCCAAACAAAACTAATTAAAACCCTGCAGTGACTGTTGATGAATTTTTATGGTGTCTCTCAAAGTGAATTAAATACATGTTTGTGCTTAAATATATATAAATATAAAATAAGAGCACTACATTGGGCAGATTCCTACCACAGTATGGAATTCTACATGGAGTCTGCAAAGATGCATCACAAAAAGATTCCTTACATTGTCTTGCACCAGCACCTATCCCGAGAGCAGTTTCATGGGCTCCATCAAGTCACCCACAGGTCCTTGCCCCAGCCCAGCTCTTGCTCCCCAAAAGTAGTATCCAGGCTTGAGCCCTGAGTGCTTCCATTCTGGGATGGATTCAAGACAATGTGGCTCTTCTTTATCTCAACACCCAAGGAAACTTCACTGCCTTGCAAGGAGTCCTTCTGTCTCTGGCATTCCTCCTTCCAGACAATTTAATTCCTCCTTGTAATTGAGCCTTCTTGCTCTCTGTGCCAGATAATTCCTCAGTCATAAATTACAGTTATACAATTAGAATTTCTTCTTCATAGCTAAAATATATTTTATGATTTGGGAGAGGAGTAGGAAAGGGAGAATGGCAGAAAACTCTCAGAATATTAAAGGATTATCAGTTGATCAACGTACAATTCGTTCTCTGAAGACAAATCCAACAGAGCTCATAGAGTGACTGACAACATCATGTCAAAACGGAAACAAATGATGCAGTATAAAAACTATGTGAAGATAAAGACAGCTGTGCCAGTCAAATAATCTCCCAAGCCATTTAGCAAATAGAAGGCATGCTATGCTTTGCAACCTTTTAATTCACTAGAATGTGGACCAGAAGTAAATAGAAACAGGACAGACAAAAATATTAATTGCATCACTTAAAAAAAAAAACAAAAAAACCAACCAAACAACGACAACAACAACAACAAAAAAAAAACTAAAAAAAACCTAGTGAGACAGATGTTGTAGCTGAACAACTCTAAGAGACCAACATAACCTATTTCTCTGGTTTTAACAGTTAAATAAAATCCATAGCATAGATGGTGGTAGTGTAACTGCTGACTAAATAACCATCTTGGTCATACGGGAAACATAAGGGATTATGCAAGAACTAGTTTGTATTATTAGGAACTAGGCTTGAATTTCCACTTTTGCCTTTGCTTTTCCTATGCAGTATATAAATGAGCAGCCAAAGAATAATTTTTAAACATTGGTTTTATTATTTATTTTTATTTTCCCTTTCATAGAAAAGAAAATTAAGATATATCATTATCTGACTGAGTTTCTACCAAATCATCAGCATTATTAAAACTCCAATATGTAGATCATAATTTGTATTAGAGACTTGTTTGGGAACATAGGAAAAGAGTAATACATCAACTGGGGATGAAGAATGACTCAATTTTAAACACAAATGCTTTTCTTTAATATTTTTATGCTTGTATGAAATCTATCAGTATGATTTCTTTTTTTCCTTTGTAGATTTTAACAATAAAAACAAATAAATTCTTAATAATTCTTGAGACCTCAGTATAAGTATCAAATGGCTTTGTTTGAAAATGCAGTAATTGTCATACATAAGTAATCAGTCATGTTGCTAAATTTAAAAATAATTTGGCTGATGAAGAAGAAATGTGTGTTTTTCTTGCATAGTGCATTCATTTTCCATAACAAATTAGTGCCCACATAAATTCAGTCTTCCAGAAAAATGAATATGCAGTTAAATGAGAATCTGGAACTTGCATATTAAAATAAATGCAACTGTACTGATCTTAGGAACTGAATTAACAAATGCATATTTTGCAATATCTATTTAACCAATAACATATACATTGTAAGTTGTATGTAGTGATAATACGCTTTTTGCAAATGAGTGTGCGTTTTTTAGTCCCAGTTGTACAAGGCTAGAAATGCACACATGAATTAGAGAGCATGAATTATTTATTTATCTTTACCTTTGCTTATGCAAAAACTTGTCATCTGTGAAACAGTGAAAAGAACTATTTTTTAAAAACTAAAAAAAAAAAAGGTCAGTCTTCTTCCACACACTTTACTGCAGGCCTAAGGCACATTGGCTTTAAGCCTCATTGCTGAGCCTCTCTCTGTAATCAATAGAAAGAAATAACAATGTAATTCAGTTCAACCAACATCTAAATCATCCTTAGGTTGTCTGTCAATAAAAGGAACCTGGGATGCCTGGTCAGAATGAATTGGCCCAATATTAGATGTTAAACTTAATTTGGCAACACTCTATGTTGTCATGCTACAGAAGTCATCTTGTTAAGGTTTTGCAAAATGGGGTATGCAGAGAATGTATAACAGGATTTTATGTTGTAACTGTAAACCTTAATACAACCTGTGTTTAGTGTGAAATAGTATTCTTCAGAGTATGTGCTGTTTATCTTATGCATTCAGATCTTATCATATTACTCTTTAGTATGAAGTGCTAAGGAAATTACATCCTTATGGTTAGCAAAACAGAACTTCACAGTTATTATTATTCAGCATTTTCTCATCATCTGGCTTTTCTTCAAAGAGCAGTTACTCCCAACTGACATATCTCAATCAACCGTCCCAATGTGAATCTTGCTGTTAGAGCCTTCGTCCACTTTAAGTGACTATACCTATACGGTCAAGACTGTAGGCACCTTCTGACCCATCCATGACATATATCTACTAATCCATAGTTATATTTGCCATTTCTATTGCAGTCTCATGATTTCAACAACCTTCATTTTCCTATCACAGTCCAGTCCACTGTTGAAAGTTTGATGCTTAACATTTGGGTATGAAATGAATTCCTCTTTTCTGCCTCCTGGATGTTGCTTCTCTGCCATATGTTTAGGGCTTTTTTAAAGACATAATTTTTGAGCATGAAGTCTATCTGTAACAGCGTTGGATAGACAAAATGCTCAACTCATGGTGGTTTAAATAAAATCTGTTTCAAACTGGTTTATTGATTTCTAATGACACATAATTAACAAACAATCAATGAACCCTGTATTCAGGATCAATATCAACAATACAGAAGGTAAACCACAATGTTAGAAATATAAAAAAATTGTAAGAAACTCCTTTAAATTTTTAAATACCTTGTTAGAACTAATCCCCAGATGTGTGAATAGCATATGCTCACACAGTTGCCTGTGTGCTCTGACTTTGCCTGCACTCATACCAGCCCACTCTGTGCTGAGAAAGCCCCCATGGGTACACACCTAAGGTGTGGGTCCTGCGTTGCAACTTGCACTGATGCTGCCCTGACCGAAGGCAGCTCTCTGTGGCCCTTGATGGTGCAGCTACTTTGCCAGCCTTAGGCAGAGATAAAAATGACAGTGGGACAACTCTGGCATTCTCAAACTGCTATGGTCTTTTTGTACTTCTTTTCAAGCTCGCTTCCTTGTTTCCAAAATCTTTTGGAAATCTCCTGCTTGCATTTAATCTAATAGTCATTGGTATCTTCATCTTTAAGGTTGTCAGCATTCGGGCAAAGAGGCTCTTGGACTGTGTTGGGTAATCCATTCACATGGCACCTAGTCCCATTGCCACTCTCCCAGCTACTGTTATCTATGGCAAGGGCAGCATGTGGGCACCCTGCATGGGAGCAGTCCTGTTATTGTCTTATGCCAGTCCTGTACTAGACTTCTTTTTTTATTCCCTGCAAGGGAGAAAAGAAACTAGAAAGTGACCAGGGTGCTGGTAGGTTTGTTGGAGTGCTCTGAACCTGCTGAAAGTGACCGGAGAAAATCCTAACACCACAGTCAAGAGATAAGAAGCAGTACATATTGATTTGGGTGCTACAGGATCTCTTACAGATACACGGAAGAAGCTTAAAAGTCTCTTCTGCAAATATTTTGACTTACAGTCAGCCTTAAGCACCTACGTATATATATTCACTGGTTTAAGAAAAAATTAGGCTGCTGGGGATGATGCTGCTTACACAGGATAGAGAATTCATTATAGTGTATTTACCTTGTGATAACCAATTTACATTTGTTTATCTTTCATCTAATTTCCATGTTCTTTATGCAATGCAACTAGAGTGATTACCAATATTTGAATAAATGGCAGATTTACTACATCTTGTGAAACAAATCATTCCTTTAAGTCATTGTGCTAATCAAATATATTTACTTTGGAATTGAATTTCTATTTAATGTCATTTGTGCTTTGAGATGTGAGATAGCATTTTTTTTTTTTTTTTTTTTGTTGGCAATTAATTTTTCTGTCAAATGTTGAAACATGCCATACATTGTAAAAGTAATTCAATGTAGCTCAAGAATAGGGTAATAAATACCTACCCAATGTTTTCTTTTATAAAGAATAATTAAAAAACTGATTCCTGAACTTGATTTAGTACACTCTTTCTTTAGCATCTATGGATAGCATATTTGTCAAGGGATTTGTATATTTGGATCCAAAAAGAAATCAAATACAGTTAATTATACGGCTACCTATGTACATTTTGTAATTTAAATTCTTATATTTTCAAAGAGGCAATTCAATTGTATTTAAAATAAACCCCAACAGATAATAGATAGATGGTAACTCTACTGGCTTTACTAGATTGAAACAAAATGGTTGTACATTTACACATATTTTAGTTTGTGGAATATATTGTTTTTCTTTTTTAAAAAAAAACAAAGTTTTTTTAGCAGATATAGACCTATAGCACCTTTAAAAAGCTTCATCTGACTTTAAAATAATTGTATGTGACTAATGTTAATCTCCTTATGTCTAAAATTAACTTTTAAAAATGCATAAAACATTAATTAACATTCATCTAATGTAATCCTGTTTCGAACTATAAACCAAAATTGTAGTAATTTAATGTCACTAAGAGCACTGAAGAGCAAGTAATGTGTCCAGAGTTTTCTATATTAGCAGAGTTATGTAAAAGCTTTTAATATGACAGCATCTGGAAAAGCAAATGCTCATGGTATTTATTTAATTTTAACAGTCTATTCCCTTTAGACTCTACTTGGTTTTGTGGAAAGTGTCTTCACTTCATCTCACTGTGGCCTAAATTCTGTTTTACACACATTAGAGTAGTTCTGTGGAAACGATTGACAAGTAACCTTTGTAAAACAACATTAGGTTTTGATTTGGTATCAGTTAAATTTTGTCAGAAAATGAAATCATAGTGAGGAAGAGAGTAAGAAGTTGCATTCCACATTCTTAATTCCTCTTGCTTTCTGAAAGATATTTTGTATTATTTCTTACACAACCCCCTGATATTTAGAGAAATTGTTGATAAATTTTATTTCAAGATTTCTTTGAAAAAAATGACACTTACATTTTTTTTTTAAT